>SKCR01015709.1:0-44736 GCA_019454045.1 Zanthoxylum bungeanum
ATCCGTCCACTTGGTGTATCACATGGATGCATGAGTTGCTCGTGTCCATCGAATTGACTGCCAAAATTTTTCATAAGGAGCGTTTATCCATGTGTCTGTGAGAACTTTCATGTATCGATTATATGATTAGTCCTTAGACTTGAGGTCTTTACAATCGTATGTGTGGATCAAATAACTTTGACATTCTCCTTCCCCGGTTCAAAAGATCCTGTCATAAAGGTATGATTGGGTCATTTGTTGAAACATATGAAGTTTGTAAATATACAAAAGAGAATCACCACTCTCTCGGATAATATTTTCTTATAAGAGTAGTATTTCAGTTCGCGGGTTGATATGTGTGATCAGTGCTTGAGACTGTGGCCATAGCGGAAGAATCATGTGAGATTCTTGGGTTAGCACGATTCATGACACTATCAACATCATACCTTTGACCATATGGGTAGACACTTTCCGTACCCTAGGTCAATATGTGGGAATACAGTGAGGTGAGGGACCGTATCATATGTAAATCGCATACAGAATGGGTATATATATCTTTCCTTCTTATTTGGGGGCCTTGGCATGTTGCTAGATGTCAACCTTGGTCATTGAAATCGAACGACCATCTGATCGGAGGATAATTTATGTTCGATTAAATTATCAGGATTCATTCCATGTCCAACTTGAGGGGAACCCAAAAGATCACACACAACAAAGTCGAAATCAATGGTTAACAGTGCACAGTACAAATATAACATCATATATGATTGCTGTAGGAATTATTCATAAATGGTTCAATGTGTTTAATTATTGAACAGATCATTTATGAGGTTCCATAGTGGCTTAGGGATTGGTGAATGACGATAGGGGCACTTTGGGAATTGGAATAAAAAAAATTACTATTCGGGTGAATAGTAATGCGAATAGTAACATGAATAATAAAAAAAAGATTTATTTGTTTTGAATTTCAATTCGGCCCAAACTCTTATTAGGGTTTTATAATCTCATTAAACCACTAAATTAAGATCCAATGGCTAAGATTAAATTAGCTTTTATCCCACATCGGATTCTTAATTAATTTTGTTGTCTTTAGAGCACTATATAAACCCAAAGAATTCTTTACAAATTTGCTACACCAAAACCTTTCATATATTGAGTTTATATAAGTGAGCAACTCTAAAGTTTAAGAGTAAGCCACTGATTTTGAGGATCCTTAAGTCCAATTGACTAGATGAACCTCGAGTTGAAAGTTTTGAGGTATTTGCCTAGGCTAGCACCAAGGGCAAAATACCCGTGCACTCAAGGCGTAGTCTTGCCGTTGAATTTTGGCTTTGGTGTGTGCATCTTTGGAGGCCACACACTTGGGTGGCTCTTTGGAACGTGGAAAAGCTTGCTGAGTTCGAGAAAAGCTTGTAGATTGGAGGGAGGCTGGAGGAGCCTTCGGTTCAAGTAAGTCTTTTTCTTTCTTTATTTTAATTAGAGTTCTTATGATAGTTAGCATGTTTAGGTTTATGTTCTTTGCATGTTTTATGAGTTTTATGCTTAGAATATATAGTAACATGCCTAGGCTTGTAGAATACTAAAAACAAATGGGTCTTGGGCAAAGGGAAAGCGGCATAATAATTTTAATTTTCCGCTGCGCACTCGCGGCCGCTTCCCAACAGTGGTATTAGCGCGCCGTTTTTGTTTTGATTAGTTCTTCTCATTTGAACTCGAAATTGGGTGTGTAAAAGCTCGTTGAAAATCTAACACCCTGAGCCTAATTTTAGGCATAAGTTTTGCATGATTTGGTTAATATTTGAATTGTGAAATTACATTTAAAGTTCACGCGTCTGCAGAAAAACGTGAATAGTAAATTTATTTGAATAAAATAAAATGCAATATCATAATTAAATATTAATCAAAGTTATTTAATGCCTAAAATAATTCCAACATATTAAAACTCATATGCTTGATGATTTTATGTATGATTAGAATTGGCATGATTATTTTAGGGTGCAAGCATCTTGAGATTTTCTAAGAAATAGAGAGTGTATTGCTTATCCCTTAGCTAATTAATTATTATGTGATGAACTTAGAGATTAATTACCTTTAAGGCTAATAAATATAAATCACTTGTTTATAATAAAAGACAATATAAAAGATACAAGTGGGTTGGGACCAATGGGTTAATAAAACTTTCCAAACTAAAGTTAATTTAACCAAAGGTATTACTAGAGTTAGATAATGATTTTGTGTCGTCCTTCACTCACTACCTTTTTATAGCCAAAAGGAAAAGCTGTGAAGACATCTAGATAATCATTTACTCAAAGCTTACCTTAAAGCATATTTAAAGTGTTGGACTAATTTGGAGGATATATTGTTTATTCTTGTCACCAAGACAATAAGAGCCTAAGAGGTAAGGGTATTTAAGAGAGTTCGCTCCACCCTCCCTCTGGAAATTTTCAATGGAGGAATCCATTTGACAGTTATTCACTTAAAGTTGCTAAAATCCTCAATAGTAATTTAAGTCTAAAATTTGCCTCCCATTGTAAAGTATAGACCCAAAGGGCTTAAACCGTATTGGCAGGACTAGGCTTTACCAGACTGACCAATACCAATTTGTCCCTAAATCGTACTATTGACAATGGTTTGAATTTTCTGAGTCATAAGACGCAGCGACCCTTAGGCGTGGTCTTATAACTTAGTGGCAAAGATTGGGTGTCCACAAGGACTAGCATAAGCTATGTCATGTTTGATTGTCCAACCCAATGATCAAGGAATTGTGATTTATATCATAAATTGGTTGGGAGTTATGAAATGATGATAATGGGATCCTTGCCCACAAGAAAACCATCATATTGGGGTTGATGCGATTTGCTTAAAATTTTAAAATAATTGAGTGGGAGCAACTTCATAATATTAAAAGCCCATGTTATTATGAAACATTAATGAAAACATATTCCTAATTTTAACATTTTCTCTTAACAAGTGGGTTAAAATATTTCACAAACATTCAAATGGCAAACAAAGTATCACTTCATTCCATCTTTGATGAGCATAAGCTCAAAGGGGACAACTACAATGACTGGTTTAGAAACCTTAAAATTGTCTTATGACAAGAAAAGATTTTCTATGTTATTGAAAGACCATTTCCCCCTGAACCGGCAGAAGATACTGACTTAGATACATTTCATGCTTGGAAGAAACACGTCGATGATGATGAGCAAGCAGTTTTCATAATGCTTGGCTCTATGTCGGACGAATTTCAGAAAGCTCACAAAGATATAGATGCTCAAACCATCATCTTTTACTTGAAGGAGTTGTATGCAACTTCCGTTCATACCGTGAGATTCCAAGTGTCATGTGTCTTATTCCAAACAAGGTATAAGGAATGATCTGTTAGTGGACATGTGCTTAAGATGATTGGCCACATTGAAAAATTGGCCAACCTCGGGTTCATCATGGATCATGAGATAGGTCACGATCTAATTCTTCAGTCCTTACCAAAAGAATTCTCTAACTTTATTATGCAGTTTCATATGTCTGATAAAGAAGCTACTTTAGCATAATTGTACAATCTGATAAAGCAAGCAGAGAAGGAATTGAAACCAGAGCTTAAAACCTCTGTGATGCTTACGGGTACAAATTTGAAGCCACGAGGCCCAAAGAAAAATAAGGGCAAGGCCAGGGCTCCAGATCACCTAAAGCCCAATGGTAAGGTGGAGAAGAAAAAGGGAAAGGAGAAATGTATCTTTTGTGGAAAGAATGGTCATTGGAAGAAAGACTGCAAATCCTTGAAAGCCAAGGAAGCTAGGGAAGCCCAAAAGGCCAAGAAGCCCAATGCTTCAGGTATGTTGTATATGATTGAACTATATGCTCAAAATTTTGAACCTTCTACTTGGGTGCTTGACACCGGTTGTGGGACTCACTTGTGTAACAATGTGCAGGGCCTGAGAAACAGTAGGAGACTCCGTCATGGGGAGGTTGACTTACGCATGGTAATGGAGCAAAACTGGCTGCATTGTGTGTGGGGACTTATTCATTAGTTTTGCCGAATGGTTTAGTTTTAGACTTAGAAGATTCTGTTTATGTACCTTCTATAGTAAAGAACATCATTTCAATTTCTTCTTTATGTAATAAAGGCTTTTCATGCCTAATAAGTTGTAATGAATGTTCTATTTATTTCAATGAAATAAAATATAGATATGGTATTTTGAATAATGGTACATATGTCTTACAAACTAACAAAGAATGTTCAACCTCTAATATATACAACGTTAACTCGAATAATCTCAATGAATCACTTCTATGGCACAGTCGCTTAGGTCATATCAATGAAACAAGATTAACTAAGCTACATAAGGATGGGTATTTCAAATCCTTCAAATATAAACCTTATGGAACTTGTGAGTCTTGTTTACTTGGTAAAATGACCAAATTACCCTTCAAAGGTAACGAACAGCGTGCAACGGAGACATTAGAACTCATACACTCTAATGTATGCGGACCAATGTCAGTCACCGCTAGAGGTGGATTATCCTACTTCATTAACTTTATCGATGATCATTCGCGATATGGGTATGTGTACCTTATGCGGTACAAATCTGAAGCCTTTGAGAAATTAAAAGAATTCAAGGCTGAAGTAGAAAACCAGCTTAATAAAAGTATTAAGTCACGAAGGTCTGACCGATGTGGTGAATACTTGAGCAATGCATTTCAAGATTACTTGAGAGAAAATGGCATTGTTTCCCAATGGACTCCTCCGGGAACTCCACAGCATAATGAGGTCTCCGAAAGGAGAAATCAGACATTATTGTATATGGTCCGATCAATGATGCCAGACACGGATCTACCTCTTTCATTTTGGGGTCTTGCTTTAGAAACTGCAACACTACTACTAAACCAAGTTCCTTCCAAGACTGTTAGTCAAACACCATATTAGTTATGGTCTGGGAAACGTCATAGTCTTAGTTATCTAAGAATTTGGGGATGTGACGCATATGTCAAGCTCACACAAACTAACAAATTGGATGATAGTGCAGTTAAATGTAAGTTTGTAGGATATGCCTTGAACTCAATAGCATACGTGTTCTACGCCCAAATGAACAAAGAACATTTGTCTCACGAAATGCTAAATTTCTAGAGAATGAATTCCTTCTCAAGAAATATAGTGGGAGTAGACTTGACCTCGATGAGGTATGAGAAGAACAAACTAACTAGAAATAAACCTCAGGCCCCTCAAAAGGGCAGCGACGGAACAACCACAAGGTTATGAACTCAGAAGGTATGGTAGGGAAAGACATGAGCCTGAAAGATATGGTTTCCATATTGATGAGGAACATGATCAGGTCTTTGATAATGACGATCCCACCAGTTATGACGAAGCAATGTGTGACATTGATTCAGTCAAGTGGCTTGACGCCATGAAATTCGAAATAGACTCTATGTATCAGAATCAAGTCTGGGACTTGGTAGATGCACCTGAAGGGATAAAACCTATAGGCTGCAAGTGGATTTACAAGCGTAAAACTGATGCAGAAGGCAACATCCAAACTTATAAGGCTAGGTTGGTGGAGAAAGGTTATAGACAAATCCAAGGAATTGACTATGACGAAACCTTCTCGCATGTTGCAATGATAAAGTGCATTCAAATTTTACTGGCACTAGCTGCACACTTTGATTATGAGATTTGGCAGATGGATGTCAAAATAGTTTTCCTTAATGGGAACCTCGTCGAGGAAGTCTATATGACGCAACTTGAGGGGTTTGCATCTACGGATGATCATAATAAAGTATGGAAGCTTAAACGATCCATTTATGGACTCAAGCAAGCCTCCAGAAGTTGGAATATACGATTTGATGAGACAATCAAAGAATTTGACTTCATCAAAAATGTAGACGAGCCTTGTGTTTACAGGAAAAGTAGTGGGAGTGCTGTTGTATTTCTTGTATCATATGTCGATGACATATTAATCATCAGGAATGATATTCCCATAATGCAAGCCACCAAGCAATAGTTATCTCAGAATTTCTCCATGAAAGATTTGGGAGAAGCAGCCTACATCCTCGGCATTAAGATCTACCGTAATAGATCTAAGAGGTTGTTAGGACTTTCTCAATCTACGTACATAGATAAGGTTTTGAAAAGATTCAAAATGGGATATTCCAAAAGAGGTAATTTACCTACTTGTCATGGAATCAAATTATCTAAGGAGCAATGTCCACATACTCCTTCAGATAGAGAGCGTATGAGTAGGATCCATTATGCTTCAGCAATAGGATCGATCATGTATGCCATACTATGTACAAGATCTGATGTCTTTTATGTTCTTAGCATAACGAGCAGGTATCAGGCAAATCCCGGTGAGCAACACTGGGCAGCTGTCAAAACAATCCTCAAGTATAAGAGAAGAACTAAGGATGTGTTTTTGATATACGGAAATTGTTCTGAGATGAAAGTCATTGGTTATTATGATGCGATTTTGAGATCGATAAGGATGACAGGAGATCACAAACATGATATCTGTTTACTTTGAATGGCGGTGTTGTTAGTTGGAAAAGCTCAAAGCAGTCAACTACAACGGACTCCACCACTGAAGAAGAGTATATTGCAGCATCTGAGGCTGCTAAAGAAGTAGTCTGGATAAAGAAGTTCCTCATAGAGCTGGAAGTGTTTCACGCGATAAAGAATGGTGTCATGATGTACTGTGATAACACGGGTGCCATTGCTCAATCAAATGAACCAAGGTCCCACATGTGGGACACAGGACTGGGCAACGCATGCTGTTCCAGGCTCGCGGCCTAGTTGAGAATACGGAGTAGCTCGTGGGGGACTAAACCGAAGAATAATGGAGTCGCCACCCGGTGTGAACCTGGAAAATGAGATTTAAGGCCGCACTCACCTCGCAAGGGAATACCTCAAACCGTTGGGTTCGGAATGGTCCCTTACTTATGTCACTTGTAATGAAATGATTTGTGTAATAATTTAATCAAGCTTAGGTAACACTTATTTCCAAGAGTATCATGCTTCTAAATTCACATGTACAAAAATAAAACTTACACCTAAATTTACATATATTTCACATCTAAGATTGCATGCTTGAAAGTACATCAAAGTAGCAACGAACATACAACTTCATTGGCATATTGTACTCACGGAAATACAAGCACACACTAACCACACAAGCACACACATGTGAGCACTTTCCAAGTAGTACGTAAATTGTATCCCAAGTACAGACCGCACTACCGTCCATTGGAATCGGCTACGGAATTTATGTCTGGGTTTCCATCTCATATACCACAAGAAATAATACTACTCCAATGCTATCATGACATGGATATATGAATTGTAATATGTTAAGCCAAGACTAAGGTAAATGATGCAACAATGGAATAAACATGCTTTTCATTATGATGCGTACAAAGATAAGAATGACTATGTGGGATTTCATAATACATGCATGAATGGTATAGTTGGCTTTATGTGAGAGTTTGTGAGTGTGTGCGGGAGTGCAAGGTGGCTTTAATACGTGAGGAGTTGTGAGTGTGTGCACTGACTGTTGGATAATATGACCCATAGCGTCACTATTTGCACAGATCATTGTGTTGTTGTAGCAAATTAACTATGTGACAAGGAAATTGCACTCTCATCATTTGTGATTAGATCACCATAGATATATAAATGAAGAGAGGTCCCTATGATTAGTACCTGGACTGAGAATGATATGAGACAGTATCAGTCCCCGAAGGTTTAATCATTAAATATCCCTAGCCGTAGTATTATCGAGACTGGACATCGATAATGCGGAATAGGCTAGTATTGCACTTGTGCGCGTTTGTGAGGGCACAACGGCATAGTTCTCATATATATAAGTATTGGATACTTATGCAAGTGCGATAGGAGGTCGTGTTTCACCGATGGTACGGGAAACAGCTTCGCTCTGGATAGACCCCTCGGAATCCCATTGGTATTATGACTATGTGTCTATGGGAGGCCGAAATCAAGGTAGGTGTGTATGGTCTTAACCTGAGACTTACATCGCTAATACTTACGATAATCGATAAACTTTGGTCTTGGTGGTAGGGGGCTTTAACGGTTCTGTGTACACCACTTCTCTGGGTTTATCAGAGAGTCGTAGAGTATTGGGTGTGATGTCAAGATGGAAGTGTCACTTCAGTCATATGGAGATGATGTCACGCAGGATACGGTACTAGTGCTCTTGAGTGTTGCGCAACCAATCGGGATATTGTGACCAGGTCATGTATATCCGATTATAGAGACTATGTTACCAGACATCCGACATGTGCTTCGGACGGGGAGACACTTATCCAGCCCCAGCCCTAGCACGTGATTATCCGATACTGGGCCGATATACACAATACTACGGTATACTACGCTTGATACAGATCTATATTCCTGTAAGAATATTTCTGGAGAATTGGGTAGGCATGGCGCTTTGCTAGAAGCCAACCTTGTCTTGTAAATCGATATAAACGTAGTACGAGGTACTTACGTGTTCGGACAGTCCGACGATCGTTTACTTACTGCCAACATATCCGGAGATCTCATGGGTCGCTTCCTGAAGATTCACCGATGACGTATGACTCGCACTTTGATTAATCTGGGATTAATTAGAAGAGAGAGATAGAATTAATCTGGGATTAATTCGATGAGAGAGAAAATTAATCTGGGATTAATTGCGGAGATATTTTATCTGGGATAAAATATTAATTAAAGAGAGAGAACGATTAATTTGGAATTAATCGATAAAATAAATATATTCGATATATTAATCGAAATTGGATTTCGACGCGGAATTAAAATTAGATTTTAATTCGGGCGAACGAATTAATTTAGAATTAATTCGTTAGCGACGTGAATAGTGAATTCGCTAGGCGTAATCATTTAATTACGACGCGACGGAAAATTCGTTAATTTGGAATTAGCGAACCCGAGCCCGAGAGTGATTGCGAGCGCATTCGCATTTCGAATTCGAGCGCGGCACGCAAGTCACATCAAGCGTCAAATCGCTAGTCGCGTCAATTGTCAAATCAATTGTCACTTTGAGTGATGTGATATGACATGTTGTCACTTTATTAAAGTGACTTGATGTGATAGTGAAAGGTGATTGTTTGAAAGTTGATAGGACTTGTACCTTTTTGACTTTTGAATTAAAAATTGTTTGTGTATATATATATTTTATTCATTTTACTTGGTAATGGAAATAAAAATATATATATATACAAAAGCCATTCTCTCTCTCTTGGACCGCGTGTAGTACACGGTTTTTGGCAAAAATTTTGGTCATTCACGTGACCCTCTCTCATTTGCTTTTGGTCTTCACGGTTTTTCTTTTGGAGCCAAAAACCTCTCTCCTCTCACGTCATGGTGACCGATTTTCTTCTCCATTTTTCTGGTTTTCACACACTAAATGGAGAAGCTTTTGATCTGAACAAGATCTAAGTGCTAGCACACTCATGAGGAATACATAGGTGATAGGGAAGTGAATTTGTGAGCTTGGAATGCTTGAAGCTTGAAGCTTGGAGCTTCAATGGAGTCTTGCATGGCCGAATTGGAGCACAAAACAGCCCCCAAACCGAACAGATAGCAGTCCAAGGAGCCAAAACCGAGCTTGAACATGAAGTGCGAATTTGTGTCCATCTTGGTAACATCAAAACCAATCAATGTGAGTTGATTCCGCACCTCCTTTGATGTGTTCATATCGTTTTTTTTTATGCATGTTGTGATCCTTGGGACTTGATTGAACTCCAACAATGGTATCTAGAGCTTTGATTGCATGAAAACCGAATTAGGGTTCTTGAGCAAATTTGGGGCTTTTTGATTTTGCTTGATTCTGACAAATTGATTGTTTAAGAATGCTTATATATGATTGAATTTGAGTTGTATGTAATCAATTTGATAAAAAATTGATTGGATTGATTTTCCCCAATTTGCTTATTTTTGTCAAACTTTAATTTGGGTAAACTCGATTTAGGCATGATTTGGTTGAATTGTTTGATGCATTATGCTTGAATGAGGTTGAATTGAAGTTGTGCATGATCAATTTCAAGAAAATTGGATTAGATCAATTTTCCCCAATTCTTAGGTTGAAATGAAACTTGAAATTGGGTAAAATGTGTTTAAGCATGTTTTAATTGAATTGGATGTTTAAGTATGCTTAGAACATGTTTAATTGAGATTGTGTGTGATCAATTTCATGAAATTGGATTGGATTCAATTTTCCCCAAATTGGAGGCTTGGCCGAAAATTGGAAGAACCCTAATGTCTTGGTAATTTTTTTTTGTTTGATCATTGGATGACTTAAAACAATTGGTTAATGTTGTTTTGAAGTTCAATTGGATTGAATTTTGATTTGGAACATTTTTCCCTTTTAAAGTGGCTTGGCCGAATCTTATGGACATGAAATTCATTGTGATTTTGTTGTTTTAATTCATTGGATGAATTGAATTGATTTGGGAAATTAAGATTGTGGACTCAATTGGATTGAAACCGAATCGAATTGAAAAACCCCTAATTGCCGAGACTTGAAAGCATGTTAATTGGGTTTGATTTTAATTGAATTGTGTTGGACACTATTTGGTTGTTAAAGTGCATGATTAATTAGGCTAATTGATATTTTAGAAATGTTAATTGGGTAATTGATTGTGTATTACACTTAGGTTAATTAATTGTGAAATTTGGAATTTTATAAGTTAATTAATTTGGGCTTGATTTTGGAAATTGGGCTTGTTGGGTTGTAATTGGGCTTTTGGGCTTTGTTGTAACAAAGTTGGGTTTAGGCAAAATTGGTTGGATCCAATTAGGCCCAAAACCGAATCCAAAAGGTCCAATTATGACTTAATGGACCTTAATTATTTAATTGGGCCTAATGGGCCAAAATTAATTTAAAGGCTTATGGGGTAACTCCCGGATTGGATTTTGGTTGTTCGGTTTGACCCGAGTTGACCAAAAGTCCACGCCTATAGAAATTAATTAAAAGCCCATTGGACTTTAATTAAATAAAACATTAGATGTTAATCGGGCTTTGAGACCCGTTGCGATTAAATTTGGAATTTAAGTCGTAAAGGTTCGTTAATAAAAGTGTAATATTTAATTTGGAATTAAATAATGAATTAGAATTAAATACGTATTAAATTGGATTTAATTATGTAATTTAATTTAATTCGTAGAAATTGTACTTTGAGTACGTGTTTGCAATACGAGTTTGACTCGAACAAAATCAAATCTTTGTTTGAACATTGGATGATCACTAATAATCAAGATTAATTAATTTGATTGATTGATTGATAACATGCTTGTATGAATACATGGTTGTGATGTTTGAATAATGTATATCGGATGGATATTAGTCGGGTTGGGCGATTTTGGAAATTGTAATAAATTTTTGATTTATTAAATTGGACCTGCGTGTCCAGCCTTATCTCCTATTTCTTTGTATTCTCTTCTCACCTATTCCCCTCCATGTAAAAGAGGTTTCTTTAGAAGTGTAGTGTAACGGGTAGAATAATACAAGTGCTAGCGGGAGAGAGAAAGTGAGAGATTTGATCTAGGATCAATGTAAAATATCCATCCGCATATCATTATTATTTTATTTCATATCGCTTTATTATGTATTTAGAATGCATGTTTAAGGGTGTATGATGATGAGACCTTAACAAAGATAATTAAATTGGTAGCCAATTTGCACGCGAAAAACCCTCGTTTTATATTAAGCAAATATCCTTCCATTGAATGATTCTTGTTCAAGATCCGAAGTTGGCATTGGTTTTTATTGACCAAAGTCAAGACCTTTGTCAATCAAGGATGTACTTGAATCATGAGAGTTTTGTTGCATATCGGTGTCTTGTCCAAATCGTGATTTTATTGGCCAAAGTCAAGATCACTTTTTGTCCAATGACATTGATTACAAACTTTCCTCGTCAATGGGTCCGCTTAACTGGAATCATTAGGTTTGTTTTTGGCCAAAGCCAAGGCCTAGATGATTCAGAGGATAGGGTTAGGAAAATGTAATGGATACATTGACATTATACATATGTTTCGGACTTGGATGTCCACCTAACCGGATCTAGGAATTGGATGAGATCCAATTGATCTGTGAGATCTACCTAGTTAAATAGCATACAGCTTTTTATTGGCCAAAGTCAGGGTTGTGTGTTATTTAATAGGATCCTAGCCCACTAGGAAACACGGTTTCCCGAGTACTCCACAGAGGGTTAGAGGCTCGACGAAAAATAGTGGGAGGCAAGTATTGAATTTGCAACATTCGTTCGAATACTCGCTAAACACGCTCATTTTATTTTATTCGTCATATTAATCAAAAGTATTAGTTAGACTAATATTTAAATTGTTGTTTTAATAAACAGTTGGACTGTATTATACTTGATTATATATAATTGGATTATATTAATCAATATATTTGAATTAATTAATTTCAGTTTACAGTTGATTTTATAATTGGATTATAGTAATCAATGTAATTGAGGTTAATTAATTTGGATTATATTTGATTATATAGTTGGACTATTATAATCATTATAATATATATAGTACCACTAATCGTTGATTAAATAGTTGGACTATTGTAATCAAGATAAGAAATTGAAAAGTTGGATATTTAAAATATAATCTGGGATTAAAATATTTTAAATGATTTAATTTTCAAATTGGGAATAAATAATAGGTTACTTTATTTGATAAAATAACTTATTATACGTTACGCCCAAAATTAAGCAAATAGTAGAGCATAAAATCTTTGGAAGATTTATGTGATGATGACTTTAATGCTTAATTAATATACTTATAATAAATCTATCTTTAGATTTAAAAGTATTAAAATTGCAATTAATAATTCTTGGAGAATTAATTGACTATTCTAGTGGAGAAAAGTCAAAGTTTGCAATTGGGCATGTAGCACAAGGTGCACATCGTTTCGATATTCCGAAAACCCAAGGCTTGGCCAAGGTTTGTGAAATATTGAAAAGGATAATTGACATATCCCAAAGTGACTACCATTTGGATATGGAAGACACGAAGGAATTAAAGAAAGGGCGAGGCTCTAACTTTAAAATGTTTGTCTTAGTTATGTTCACAGCTAGTATTGAAATTAGATTTTAAATACTTAGTGTGGTACATAAAATATATGTATTGATATTCAGAATCTGCTTTGAGCAGGATACTGACTTCAAGCTGAGATTCCTCTGCGAATCGGAAACGGGACGAAAGTCGCTGTTTCGACCGTAGATACCTAAGTTTAGGAACTAACCTGGGGTGTGTACTTAAATTAGGAACTGTTATAATGTAACTAGTTTGACTAGAACATTATCTCTTTATCAGTGTTTAACCCACTGCGGGTGAACCTTTATATTCTAAAACACTAAAGTGTTTTATTATATAAAGATGATACTGAGATAAATACATTAGATGTAAATAACAGAATTTATATTTTGAATATAATAAAATCTCAAACATATAAATGACAAATAAATAGCTCAAATTGATTTGATCAATAGAGACTTATTTATGGCATTGTTGTCTAGGACACAATTAAACGAGACATGTCAGTTAGACGGTGTGTCCGAACTAAAACCAATTTTGTTGGACATGATAAGGTTTTTCACGAGTCGCTCTGAGCTACTGTTCCTTCAACAGGATATGTATTAACAGTGCAAAACTTATTTAGAATAAGGTTCCATATTAATCTGTTTGACAGATATCATATAGGATATGAACAGGAAAGAAACGAGGTTTCTCATTCCTGATAATTTGGGTATGCCAGGCATAAAGTTTGGATGATACCAAACTAAGAACCCAAATTGGATTAGTGCCAATATAGGTTATCCTAAGGGAAACCATAAGTATAGTACTTATAAATCCCACATGAGAACAATGTGATTGTTGCTCACCATGCGGTTTTCCTGAGAGGAATACCGATATGCAGTGGTCAGTGGGAGGATAGTGATACTCGATGAAAATCGGAGTAATACTATTCAAAGCACGAAGTCCTTAATGGAACACAAACAGTTCATCTATGATGAATCTGTACCATTAATCTTCAAATACACAAGAAACCGCGTAGATCAGAGAGAGTCAGAAAACAACCTGGGGTATGGGTTTCTGATCTCACCTCATAAAGATGTTAATCTTTTAAGGTACACCAACTGATTACGTATGAGGAAGTGATACAGGTATCGACTCCCTATTATGGCAAAGTGCCATGAGTCCGGAATGGATTCCATGTTTAACAACTATTTTGGATACTAGTTTTTGTACCACGAGGCATTGTGCCTATGGTACATTAAACGTCTTCAAGGAAGACATACATGGAAGGCAACATACCAACGTACAAAGCAGGGCTTTTGACGGAAAGGTATCGTTATCAACATTGTGTTAATAACGGTTCAACCTTTTACCTGTTGCCATGGTAAATCCATTTTGAAGATGCTTGTTGATAACTGTATATTTCATTTATGAAATATGTCAGTTACAAATCAAAATCGCTTTCCTGAAAAGGAAACCTTTTGGAGGATGTTTACAACATTCTGACGATTTTGTATAACCGACAAACAAGGTTTGCGGTTATTCAATCCATGTTTGGATTGAAGCAAGCATAAGGTTCTTGGAACTGACGTTTTGAAATAATCATAATGGTTATGATTTGACTCAAAACGAAATAATTCTTGTGTATATAAGGAGGTTAGTGGGAGAGGGCACTGACAATGAAATTCCCATAAAACAATCGGTGAAAGCTTGGCTTTCATAAGAAATTCTCCGTAGAATTCTGGGGAGTAACAACCTTTATTCAAGGAATAAAGATCTACTCTGGGCTAGATTTGGAGTTGGTAACACTCTCTGAGAAATTGTACATTTAAAATGTACTTGTATTGGTGTCTCATACGCTTTGAGCATATGGAGTCACAATCGGGTCAATCCAAGTGATAGTCACTGGATTGAAGATTAAGAACATCTGTTAGTATCTGAGAGAACTAAAGATGTTGTCTTAAACTATGGAGATGGAGAACTTGAAGTGACTGGGATCACTGCTGCAAGTTTCCAAACCGGTAAATACTGCGGTACTATAAAGTTTGAACACTGGGACAGTGAGCTGGAAATCTTCCGAGCAAGATAACTGTTGCCGAATTAACAACAAATGCGGATTATTGCTGCTGCAGCTGAGGCAGCAATAGAAGCCATTTGGATCGATAATAAATCTAATTAGATTAGATATAGTTCTGTTAGCAGCTGAGCTAGGCGTCAGCACAGGCTAAAGAATTAAAGGTCTCATCGACGATCCAGATATATACTTCTATATCATCTGATTCGTTCGGATCATACATCGTGGCGATGTGATGATCGTGTAAATCGCGTCAGACGATAATTAACAAATCCGCTGACGAAAACCTTTCCTCAGCAATTTGAGCGAACCGTACATAGTTCAGGTGTGGGACACTTGAGTGACTGGCTATGTGCCAAGTGGGAGATTGTTGGATAATATGACCCATAGCGTCACTATTTGCACAGATCATTGTGTTGTTGTAGCAAATTAACTATGTGACAAGGAAATTGCACTCTCATCATTTGTGATTAGATCACCATAGATATATAAATGAAGAGAGGTCCCTATGATTAGTACCTGGACTGAGAATGATATGAGACAGTATCAGTCCCCGAAGGTTTAATCATTAAATATCCCTAGCCGTAGTATTATCGAGACTGGACATCGATAATGCGGAATAGGCTAGTATTGCACTTGTGCGCGTTTGTGAGGGCACAACGGCATAGTTCTCATATATATAAGTATTGGATACTTATGCAAGTGCGATAGGAGGTCGTGTTTCACCGATGGTACGGGAAACAGCTTCGCTCTGGATAGACCCCTCGGAATCCCATTGGTATTATGACTATGTGTCTATGGGAGGCCGAAATCAAGGTAGGTGTGTAGGTCTTAACCTGAGACTTGCATCGCTAATACTTACGATAATCGATAAACTTTGGTCTTGGTGGTAGGGGGCTTTAACCGGTTCTGTGTACACCACTTCTGGGTTTATCAGAGAGTCGTAGTGTATTGGTGTGATGTCAAGATGGAAGTGTCACTTCAGTCATATGGAGATGATGTCACGCAGGATACGGTACTAGTGCTCTTGAGTGTTGCGCAACCAATCGGGATATTGTGACCAGGTCATGTATATCCGATTATAGAGACTATGTTACCAGACATCCGACATGTGCTTCGGACGGGGCAGACACTTATCCAGCCCCAGCCCTAGCACGTGATTATCCGATACTGGGCCGATATACACAATACTACGGTATACTACGCTTGATACAGATCTATATATTCCTGTAAGAATATTTCTGGAGAATTGGGTAGGCATGGCGCTTTGCTAGAAGCCAACCTTGTCTTGTAAATCGATATAAACGTAGTACGAGGTACTTACGTGTTCGGACAGTCCGACGATCGTATTTACTGCCAACATATCCGGAGATCTCATGGGTCGCTTCCTGAAGATTCACCGATGACGTATGACTCGCACTTTGATTAATCTGGGATTAATTAGAAGAGAGAGATAGAATTAATCTGGGATTAATTCGATGAGAGAAAAAAATTAATCTGGGATTAATTGCGGAGATATTTTATCTGGGATAAAATATTAATTAAAGAGAGAGAACGATTAATTTGGAATTAATCGATAAAATAATATATTCGATATATTATTAGAATTGGATTTCGACGCGGAATTAAAATTAGATTTTAATTCGGGCGAACGAATTAATTTAGAATTAATTCGTTAGCGACGTGAATAGTGAATTCGCTAGGCGTAATCATTTAATTACGACGCGACGGAAAATTCGTTAATTTGGAATTAGCGAACCCGAGCCCGAGAGTGATTGCGAGCGCATTCATATTTCGAATTCGAGCGCGGCACGCAAGTCACATCAAGCGTCAAATCACTAGTCGCGTCAATTGTCAAATCAATTGTCACTTTGAGTGATGTGATATGACATGTTGTCACTTTATTAAAGTGACTTGATGTGAATAGTGAAAGGTGATTGTTTGAAAGTTGATAGGACTTGTACCTTTTTGACTTTGAATTAATTGTTGTGTATATATATATTTTATTTATTCATTTACTTGGTAATGGAATAAAGAATATATTTATATACAAAACCATTCTCTCTCTCTTGGACCGCGTGTAGTACACGGTTTTTGGCAAAAAATTTTGGTCATTCACGTGACCCCCTCTCTCATTTGCTTTTGGTTCTTCACGGTTTTTAGGCTTTTGGAGCCAAAAACCTTCTCTCCTCTCACGGTCATGGTGACCGATTTTCATCTCCATTTTTTTCTGGTTTTCAAACACTAAATGGAGAAGCTTTTGTTGATCTTGTAACAAGATCTAAGTGCTAGCACACTCATGGAGGAATACAGGTGATAGGGAAGTGAATTTGTGAGCTTGGAATTCCTTTTGGAAGCTTGAAGCTTGGAGCTTCAATGGAGTCTTGCATGGCCGATTTTGGAGCATCAAAACAGCCCCAAACCGAACATGATAGCAGTCCAAGGAGGCCAAAACCAAACCGAGCTTGAACATGAAGTTGCGAATTTGGTCCATCTTGGTAACATCCAAACCAATCAATGTGAGTTATTCCGCACCTCCTTTGACATGTATTCATTCGTTTTTTTATGCATTTTTTGTGATCCTTGGGACTTGATTGACTCCAACACTGACAGTGTGGCTAGGAGAGAGTGCTAGGTTAGGGCTAATGACGTGAGGAGTTGTGCTTGTGGTAAACGGCCAAATGGCAGGTGAATTGCGTGAATTGTTTGAGTGCGTGGGGACTGTCAACGTGGGGAAAGTGCGCGTTTGTGATGAAGCTAGGGGCGTTGAAGGCTTGTGTCGTTAAAGCTATGAGGATGTGTGGAAGCTGGGTGGCAGCGTGATGGTAGCAATTTGTATGAGGGAGGCGTATGCGTTTGAGAATTGTGAGATGGTAGGTGGCGTTAAGGGACAATATGAGGTCAAGGTCTTAACGTGAATGAGGGTTCTGGTTTGTGTGTGAACAAAGGAAAGTTCAAGGGCTAATAATATGGGTGTGCCAATGGTAATAGATCGAGCCAAGACGGGGGTAGATGATGCAATCAATATATGAAAGACGCGGCAAATATCGTGGTAAAGGTAGCCTTTTAGGCTTTTCTTCCCCCAAATGGAGAACCTTTTTAGTCCAACACAATGAGCCCATGCGCTTTTCATTACAATGCGTACAAAGATAAAGATAACTATATGAAACTTAGTATGTCCGATTGAACATATCTTGCATTCAACCGAACACACATCAACCGGCGTGGCAAAGCATCATGGTAAATGGTTTTAACCCCTCCAAATAGGGGACCTTTCATCGCACTTACTAAGCCCATGCGCTCGATTGCATCATGCACACAAAGAATTAAAAAAACAATAATATCAAACTTAGTATGCCCGATTGAACATATCTTGCATTCAACCAAACACACATCAACCGGCGCGGCAAAGCATCGTGGTAAAGGATTTTAACCCCTCCAAATAGGGGACCTTTCATCACACTTACTAAGCCCATGCGCTCGATTGCATCATGCAAAAAAATAATTAAAAACAATAATTTCAAACTTAGTATGCCTGATTGAACATATCTTGCATTCAACCGAACACACATTAACCGGCGTGGCAAAGTATCGTGGTAAAGGGTTTTAACCCCTCTAAATAGGGGACCTTTCATCGCACTTACTAAGTCCATGCGCTCGATTGTATCATGCATAAACAAATAACATGCAGAATTCGAATGAAGAAAAATAAATAAACCAAAGCAACATACAACAAAAGAGGATGTTGTTTACTCAAGCGATACGTGGAGTTGTATCCCGAGTACAGATCATACTACCGTCCATTCAGAATCGGCTATGAAATTTATGTCCGGGTTTCCATCCGATATACCGCGAGAGTTGACACATCTTTTATTTTATTCTAAGTCCACAACATACAATATTTCATAATACATGCATATTTATCTACTCAAGGGCCACAACATGCATTTTGACATAACAATCATGCGAACAATACTCAATGAATAATAAAAATAAAACAGAAAATGAATGTAGAAAATACCCTCAGGTCTAACCTTTTTTGCCAACTTTCGGACTTGCGTTTCGCGGAGATCGGAAGGGTAAAGCTCCTCCACCTCTCCGGTTCACTGGTTTAGCGTCTTAGCTCACTGTTTTGCTGTTTTACTTGCTGTTTGGCCTCCGTTTTGCTTCTGTTTTCTCTGTATTTTCTGCTCACTGTTTCAGGTCTATTAGTGGACTATTTTTGCATTTTTTTAGCGGGGTTTGGGTTGCTATTTTTGCAGTTTTAAGGAGGCTTTGAGTGCATTTTTTTTGGACTGCAGTTTTCGGTAATGGAGAGGCTTATGGGGGCTGCTGTTTTTCGGTGATATGTGGGGTTTATGGGGCTGTATTTGCGTGTCCTAAGGCTATGGTATGGGGCTGTGTATTCGGCTATGGAGGGACTTGGAGGAGGGGTGGTTGTTTCGGTTATTGAAGGAGGTATATGAGAGAAATTATTTTGCTTCTTTATGCTATTACCGTGAATGATATTGTGTGAAAGTGATGGGAAATTCTTTGCTTGTTTTCTTCTTGTGATGGGCGTGAACTATATGTGTGAAGGTGATGGCTTTGGTTAGGGGTACTTTATATAGAGAAAGGTTAGGGCTTCACCTTGTCTCACAAGGAATGGATTTGGTGCATTCAATTAGGATATGATTTAGTGTTAGACAAGGAAAGCAATGGATTTGATTGGGGGACATGTCTTGGCTAGATTAGGAATACAATATATTTGATTGGTTAGGATTAGGCATTTAATTTGTTAGATTAGGAAGTCAATATTTTTTATTTGTTATGATTGATTTTAATTAGGTATATCATCTTTTTAATTTAGATATATAACATATTTGATTTGTTTAAATTAGGCATGATTTTATTTTATGTTTTATTTAATTTGGTAAATGATTTAATTATTATTTTATTTAATTACATTATCTAATTAATATTTAACTTAATATTTGATTTAATTTGGGTGTGTATTAGGGTGAATGGGCGTGTGGCCCTTGTAGTGGGCGTGTGGGCCTTTGGTTGGTGGGTTTAGTTTGTGTGGGCTAGGTGTGTGGGCTTGCAGGGGTTTTAGGTCAAGGCCAAGGGGCTTGCAGGGATTTTGGGCCGAGGTTAGGTGATTTGTGAATGTTTTGGGCCGGGAATAATTTTTAAAACGGAAAACCAACAAGTAACCTGAAGCTAAACCATTGAACTTAATCCGAATATGAGTCAATTCTTGACTCCTCCCTTCCGACGTCCGTTTCCCGCGGCTTCCGCGACATAAAAGTTAGTGCCTCCAACTGAGACTCATCATCGGGTTTCACATGCAAAAATGCAATGCCTACAGTCGCCCCCACTTTGATGGGACTTGTGCAGTGTGTGACTTTGAACAATCCTATCAAAGTTATGCAATGCATTCTCACTTACCTGGCTCGTCTATTGCCTCGAGCTGAGTTGGTGCTGCAGTGGACCTCGATCCTGGGACGCATCCCAATAACTGCAACTGACAACGGGGGCACCTCGACCTTGGGCACCTCGATCCAATACTGCTGACAATAGGGACCTCGCCCTCAATATGATGATGTAGTGGGCACCTCGACCCTGGGACGCATCCTGGAACTACAACCGACAACGGGGGCACCTCGACCCTGGGCACCTCGACCCAACACCGCTGACAATAGAGACCTCGCCCTCAAACTGATGGTGTAGTTGGCACCTCGACCCTGGGGCGCATCCGGAGCTACAACCGACAACGGGGGCACCTCGACCCTGGGCACCTCAACCCAACACCGCTGAAAATAGGGACCTCGCCCTCAAACTGATGATGATGTGGGGTTTCGCCCCCAAGCCGATATGGGCCTCGCCCCCTAGGACTTATCCCCAAAAATTATTGATGTGGGCCTCGCCCCCTGGGACTCATCCCTAAAATTGAAATTGCGCTGACGCTGTTTGGCTCATTTCTGCCGCTTTCTCTTTTCTTCGAACCTGCGAACACAAAACAAAAACAAACACGGAAAGAACGCAATGTTACGTGTATGCATGAATGATTTTCCTACTCCGTTGGGTTAGGTCTTCTGCCAATTCCCTTGATGACTGCTCGGTCCTTTCTTCCTTAGGAAAAGTATTGTTTCAATCTGTCCACGTTGATCGGCTCGGTGAACTCGTTTCCTTCTAAGTCTGATAGCCTCACTGCTCCATTTCCCATTACCTTCTGCACTATGTAAGGTCCTTCCCAGTTAGGTCTGAATTTTCCTCTCGGATCTGTCATCGACGGTCTTGATTGCTTAAGTACCAAATCACCCTTTCTGATCTTGGTGGGGCGTACTTTCTTGTTGAATGCTCGGGCTAGTATCTTCTGATACAACTGCATGTGATACAAAGACTTTGTTCTCTTTTCATCCAACAGTGCTAACTGATCAAATCTCTGTGCGGCCCACTCCTGTTCCGGTAATTCTGTCTCTGCTAATACCCTCATAGACTGTATTTTCACTTCTACCGGCAATACTGCTTCCATTCCATAGACCAAAGAGTAAGGTGTGGCCCATGTTGCTGTTCTTACTGATGTTCTGTATCCCCACAAAGCATACGGTAGTTTCTCGGCCCAATCTCTGCAGTTTTCTGTCATCTTGGCTAAAATCGTCTTTATAGTCTTGTTGGCTGCCTCAACTGCCCCATTTGCCTGCGGCCTGTACGGTGTTGACTTGTGGTAGCCTATCCCGTATTTCTGCAACATTGCCTTCATCTCTCCTTGAAACTGAACTCTGTTGTCTGTCACTACATGATGCGGCATACCATACCGACAAATGAGGTTCCGAGCTATAAACTTTGCCATCTGTTTTGCTGTAACATTGCGGAATGACTCGGCTTCCACCCACTTCGAGAAGTAATCTACTGCCACTACTATGAAGCGATGCCCATTCGATGCATTCGGTCGAATTTCTCCAATCATATCAATTCCCCATGCTGAAAAGGGCCACGGCTCTGACAACCCGTGCAACTCTGTGTGCGGTAAGTGATTCAAATTACCATGTGCTTGACAGTCATGACAGTGCTTTACCATCTTCGCACAGTCTGTTTCCATGGTTGACCAATAAAAACCTTGTCTCACTATCTTACGGGACAGATTCAACCCGTTCATGTGCGGACCACATACCCCGGCGTGTATTTCTTCCATTACATGCTGAGCTTCTTCTTTTCTCAAACACTTCAACTGAATACCGTTTGTTTGCCTCTTGTACAGTTTCCCTTTCAAAATCACATACTGGGAAGCTAACTTCTGAATGGCTATTCTGTCTTTTCTGCCTGCCCCTTCCGGGAGTTCACCATGTTCCAGATACCTCTGAATGTCATAATACCAAGGTTTACCGTCGTCGACCTCAACTTCCAGAATTATTTCTATCTCATAAACAGGTCTGTTTGCTGTTGTCAGTATCAACGGTCTCATCACTAACTTTTCTGGATTTTCCCAAGTCACTGCAAGTGTAGCCAGTGCGTCTGCCATCTGATTCTCTTCTCTCAGCAAGTGCTGAAACTTACAATCTGGGATAACTTGTGCCAACTTTCTGAGGTGAAAAAGGTAAGGTTTCAACCGTTCTTCTTTCAATTCACATTCTCCTCGTATCTGTTGGACTACTAACATAGAATCTCCGTAGACTTCCACACTCCCGGCCTTCAAGGCTATCAATGCTGTCAAACCAAAAGCACATGCTTCATACTCGGCCATGTTGTTAGTCACTCTGAATGCCAACCTATTGGCCAAAGGAAAAGTTTCTCCCTCGGGGGTCACTATCATGATCCTAATTCCGGCTCCCTTGTAATTCACTGCTCCGTCAAAATACATCTTCCATCTCTGAACTGTTATTGCTTGGATCTCTTCGTCTGGAAATTCAAACTTATATTGATCCCCCTCAACAGGTTGCAATGCCAGAAACTCTGCTACTGCTCGCCCTTTGATCACTTTGGAGGTGAGATACTCAATGTCAAACTCTGTCAGCAATACTAACCATCTGCCCAATTTTCCCACTAGTGAAGGCACCGAATGAAGATATTTCAGAGGATTTTCCTTAGCCACTACCTGGATCTTGTAAGACTGGAAATAATGTCGCAACTTTCTGGAAGCCCATACCACGGCAAGCCAGATCTTCTCTACTTCTTGATACCGAGCCTCATACGGGAGCATTTTCTTACTCAGATAATAGACTACATGTTCTACCCCTGTCTCATCTGCCTGTACCATCATTGCCCCCAGTGCTTCTGATTCTATAGCCAAATACAATATCAAAGGTATGCCCGGTCTCGGAGGTTTCAATACAGGAGGCTTACCAAGTACTCTCTGATTTTGTCGAAGGCTGTCTGACACTGTTCATTCCATCTCACTGGCTGATCTTTTCTCAACAGTTTGAAGATAGGCTCACATACTGATGTCAACTTGGTGATGAACCGACTGATGTACTGAATCTTCCCCAAGAATACTCTGACTTCTTTTTCTGTCTTCGGTGCAGGCATTTCTGTGATCGCCTTGATTTTCTCAGAATCTACCACTATTCCGCCCATTCCCACTGTATGACCAAGCAATTTCCCTGATGTCACCCCAAACACACAAAGCATACGGTAGTTTCTCGGCCCAATATCTGCAGTTTTCTGTCATCTTGGCTAAAATTGTCTTTATAGTCTTGTTGGCTGCCTCAACTGCCCCATTTGCCTGCGGCCTGTACGGTGTTGACTTGTGGTAGCCTATCCCGTATTTCTGCAACATTGCCTTCGTCTCTCCTTGAAACTGAACTCTGTTGTCTGTCACTACATGATGCGGCATACCATACCGACAAATGAGGTTCCGAGCTATAAACTTTGCCATCTATTTTGCTGTAACATTGCGGAATGACTCGGCTTCCACCCACTTCGAGAAGTAATCTACTGCCACTACTATGAAGCGATGCCAATTCGATGCATTCGGTCGAATTTCTCCAATCATATCAATTCCCATGCCCTGAAAAGGGCCACGGCTCTGACAACCCGTGCAACTCTGTGTGCGGTAAGTGATTCAAATTACCATGTGCTTGACAGTCATGACAGTGCTTTACCATCTTCGCACAGTCTGTTTCCATGGTTGACCAATAAAAAACCTTGTCTCACTATCTTACGGGACAGATTCAACCCGTCATGTGCGGACCACATACCCCGGCGTGTATTTCTTCCATTACATGATGAGCTTCTTCTTTTCTCAAACACTTCAACTGAATACCGTTTGTTTGCCACTTGTACAGTTTCCCTTTCAAAATCACATACTGGGAAGCTAACTCTGAATGGCTATTCTGTCTTTTCTGCCTGCCCCTTCCGGGAGTTCACCATGTTCCAGATACCTCTGAATGTCATAATACCAAGGTTTACCGTCGTCGACCTCAACTTCCAGAATTATTTCTATCTCATAAACAGGTCTGTTTGCTGTTGTCAGTATCAACGGTCTCATCACTAACTTTTCTGGATTTTCCCAAGTCACTGCAAGTGTAGCCAGTGCGTCTGCCATCTGATTCTCTTCTCTCAGCAAGTGCTGAAACTTACAATCTGGGATAACTTGTGCCAACTTCTGAGGTGAAAAAGGTAAGGTTTCAACCGTTCTTCTTTCAATTCACATTCTCCTCGTATCTGTTGGACTACTAACATAGAATCTCCGTAGACTTCCACACTCCCGGCCTTCAAGGCTATCAATGCTGTCAAACCAAAAGCACATGCTTCATACTCGGCCATGTTGTTAGTCACTCTGAATGCCAACCTATTGGCCAAAGGAAAAGTTTCTCCCTCGGGGGTCACTATCATGATCCTAATTCCGGCTCCCTTGTAATTCACTGCTCCGTCAAAATACATCTTCCATCTCTGAACTGTTATTGCTTGGATCTCTTCGTCTGGAAATTCAAACTTATATTGATCCCCCTCAACAGGTTGCAATGCCAGAAACTCTGCTACTGCTCGCCCTTTGATCACTTTGGAGGTGAGATACTCAATGTCAAACTCTGTCAGCAATACTAACCATCTGCCCAATTTTCCCACTAGTGAAGGCACCGAATGAAGATATTTCAGAGGATTTTCCTTTGCCACTACCTGGATCTTGTAAGACTGGAAATAATGTCGCAACTTTCTGGAAGCCCATACCACGGCAAGCCAGATCTTCTCTACTTCTTGATACCGAGCCTCATACGGGAGCATTTTCTTACTCAGATAATAGACTACATGTTCTACCCTGTCTCATCTGCCTGTACCATCATTGCCCCCAGTGCTTCTGATTCTATAGCCAAATACAATATCAAAGGTATGCCCGGTCTCGGAGGTTTCAATACAGGAGGCTTTACCAAGTACTCTCTGATTTTGTCGAAGGCTGTCTGACACTGTTCATTCCATCTCACTGGCTGATCTTTTCTCAACAGTTTGAAGATAGGCTCACATACTGATGTCAACTTGGTGATGAACCGACTGATGTACTGAATCTTCCCCAAGAATACTCTGACTTCTTTTTCTGTCTTCGGTGCAGGCATTTCTGTGATCGCCTTGATTTTCTCAGAATCTACCTCTATTCCGCCCATTCCCACTGTATGACCAAGCAATTTCCCTGATGTCACCCCAAACACACATTTCTTGGGATTAAGCCGCAGGTTGTATTTGTCAACTCTCTGAAGGAACCTTTCCAGTGCTTCGATATGCCCAACCTTTGTCTCTGATTTCACCATCATGTCATCCACATACACCTCAATCTCTTTGTGCATCAAGTCATGGAAAAGTGTAATGGCCATCCGCTGATAAGTAGCTCCTACATTCTTAAGCCTAAACGACATTACCTTGTAACAATAAGTACCCCACTCAGTAACAAATGCAGTCTTGTGTTTGTCTTCCTCAGCCATGAGAACCTGATTGTATCCTGAAAACCCATCTGCAAATGAATACATAGCAGATAAAGCCGCACTATCAACCAGAACATCTATATGCGGTAGAGGAAAATCATCTTTCGGACAAGCCTTGTTGAGATCTCTGTAGTCTACACACATTCTGACCTCCCCATCTTCTTTGGCACCGGCACTATATTAGCCAACCACTCAGGATACTTTACTACTTCCAGGAACCCCACATCTATCTGTTTCTTAACTTCCTCTCTGACTTTCTCAGCCCATTCTGGTCTCATCCGTCGGAGTTTCTGTTTTACTGGCCTCATATTCGGATAAGTTGGTATTGGGTGCTGGGCAATGTTTCTGTCTACCCCAGGCATGTCCTCATAGGACCAAGCAAACACTTTGGCATATCTAACCAACACTTCTTCTAGTTTCCCCCTCTTCGGAGGAGGTAATTTCACTTGCAATCAGAATTTCCTTGGGGTTCTCAAGTGTACCCAAGTTAAATGCAGTAGTTCTGGCCGAACTGATATCAAATATGCTTGATTCGTGCAGAGTAAATGGAAATGACTCAGGCAAGTAAGCAAAAGAAATGTCTTTATTATTGGATAATGCGGAAGTACATTCAAACAAATCAGGAAGGTAAATGTCTTCATCATCTATAGGCCCTTCTTCCTCTGCAACCAGGTTTTCCTCAGGTTTTTTGTCCTCTCCCAGAGTCAAGCTCTCTAACTTCATCAGTTGTTCCTCCCAATTCTTCTCCCTTTCTTCATCTTTCGTCACAATTTCTCAAATATCGGCTTCTTACCCAACATATCCTGGAAGATCTCAAACCCAAGTACCACAATTCTATTAACTTCTACAGGTTCAGGCTCCCCTTGATATCCTGAAGCTTTCACAAAACACTCCATCAGTTTCATCCCCTTTTTCCTGACCTTCGGCTTTTCTTCATCAGATTGTACCCCAAACCCTTCCGAGTAGTCTGTCCTCTGAAATCTGGAATTTTGAACCTTCACCCGGCTCAAACTTCATTTTTTTTCATGATCCTAGCCACCCTAGGATCCACCCACTCCTCAAAAGTAGCTGACACCTGAAACCTCGTGAAAGGTTGTATCTCCAAGGTGGCCACGACATTATCTATCTCAGCCCGGATAGTAACAACTTATCCCTCATACGGGAACTTGATCATCTGATGTAAAGTGGAAGGCACGCCCCCAAGTTTGTGAAACCAAGACC
Source organism: Zanthoxylum bungeanum (assembly GCA_019454045.1). Classification (NCBI taxonomy): domain Eukaryota; kingdom Viridiplantae; phylum Streptophyta; class Magnoliopsida; order Sapindales; family Rutaceae; genus Zanthoxylum; species Zanthoxylum bungeanum. The sequence goes on from SKCR01015709.1 coordinate 27,209, forward strand.
TTCCCAACAATAAGGCGAAAGTAGCCGGGATGTCCAGTACCGTGAACTCAACCTCATCTTGAATCGGGCCTACCTCGACCATAGCCACAAAAGTACCCTCAACTCCCTTTTTGCTGTCATCATAAGCCTTAATAGTCATGCTGGAGGGGTCCAAGTCTGTTGCTTTCATACCCAATCTTGCCAGAATTTTCAGCTGGCACACATTGATGGACGAACCGTCATCCACCATCACACATGAAGTTCTCTTGTTCCTTGCCTCGGCCCTGATAAATAGAGGCCTATTATGATTTCTTCCTTCCACCGGGAGTTCATCCTCAGAAAAAGATATCTGCAAAGCTTCTTTCTGAACTGACCCAATGAACATTGCAGGTTGGCGTCTTCCGGTACCACAATCTTGCTAAGGCCTTAACCATGGCCTGCCTATGCTCCCGAGATGCACATAACAATTCCCAGATACTCACTTGTGCTCTAGTCTTCCTCAATTGCCTCAGCACTATATCCCCCTCAGTATTTTTTCTGCAGTCTCAACCACTTCTCTACCATCTGTCAAAACTTCCTTACCCTTTTCTGCCATATCATTGTAAAAATGACTGATGCGCGTCATTCCCCTCACTTCTTCCTCATCACTGCTAGAGAAATCAAGCCAAAAGTTTTTCCCATGCTCAGTCTCATCTTCACTAGTACTATCCCAGATTCCCAGGCAAAAGGCTTGAGGGTGAAAGGATTTTAGGACAAGGTCTTCTGGGAGGCCAGAATTGATCATATAGGCTGGTGGTGGTATGGCACGGTAGTTGGGTAAGGGGTTTTTATGTGTGTCAGGCTGTTCTGTTTCTGGGTCAGGTATTTTCTTGGAGTCTATCAGGTCTTGGATTTCATGGCGGAGTCGGGCACAGTTGTCGGTGTCATGGCCTTTTTGTTGGTGAAAGTGACAGTAAAGGCTTAGGTAGGTTAATGTGATGGGGGATTGGGTAATGGTTTGGCTTCCAAGGGTTTTAAGAGCCATTGCCTCTTCAATTTCTCTAGCACCTTTGACAGGGGTCTTCCCAAGTTGGAAAATCTCCAGTTCCGGATAGCAGCAATCTCAGCAGAAACGGGCTTGTTCCCGATGTTCCCCCAATGGGCCTCCTGTTCAGACCATAGAATTTTCTATTCTCGGCCTCTTCTTCCTCAATATCCATGACAGTTTCCCTCAACTGCCGAAAGTCTGTAATCATGGAGGTCATCCTCCTCAACTGCTGTAGATGGAGGGCTTGGTGCCCTTGATAATCATTTTAATCTGGTCCTTCTCCGAGGGCCTAGTCTGCATTTTCAACAATTGACCTCTCCATCGGTCCACATACTCCTAAAAACACTCCTCCGATTTCTGCTTAACAATCTCCAGATCGCGGAGTGACAGATCGATCTCTAGGTCAGTGACATACTGCTTCAGGAAAGCATCAGCCAACTCCCTCCAATCTTCCTTCACTTTCTTCTCCAAACTGTGGTACCACACCACGGGAGCTCCCTCGAGCGACATTCCAAACATTTTCTGCATTAGCACTGAGATAGGCCAACTGAACTCGTGACTGATACAAACTTTCGAAGATGCCACCCTTGGATCCCCATTCCCATTAAACTTAACCATATCAGGCATCTTGAACTGTGCCGAAAATTGTTCTTCGAAAGTCAGCGTGTCATAATCCAGCAAATCCTCATTTTTACCCCTCATCTTGCGGGTAACTGACTCAACCTGATCCCGGAGCTTCTGTAACTTGCCTGAGACCCAGATACTCTGCCTGCTGCATACTCTGCCATATCATCATCAAAAGTGGGGATATCATCCCCCAATCTGTTCGAAGGTTCCTCTTGCCTCACATCCCCAGAACTACCCCCAGCACGAGACCCGGCTATGCCAGCCACAGCAGTAGTCAAAGCCTGCAACTGTTCAGTGATCTTGGCGAGATCGTTCTCTAACTGATCCATACGGGACACCCATTATCGGATTCACTCATACTTGTTACTGTTCTTTTAGTGAGTCTCGTCCCTTCTCTAACCCAAACGGTATCTATGATGTCTTTTTGAGACATAGATGGGTGTTAACATGATATATTATGTATGAGGTGCATGAGATGCATGTAACATATAACATACTAAATTAATTAAAATTTTCAAACAAATCGGCCCGTTATCATTTTAGAATCTTTCGGGCTAATTGTCATAGGAGTGAACTCATCCCAGTTTAAATGGCCCAACGAGTTCACATCTCATGACAAGAAGCCCAACTAAATCCAAATGGTAATGTTCCGAACACAAGCACAAAGTGGCCCATCAGCACTTAGAAGCCTTTGGCCCAATCGTCATAAAACATTCTTGTCCCAGTTTAAATGGCCCAACAAGCCATATCCCATGACAAATGGTCCAAATGGATCCAAACGACGATGTTCCCAAACACAAGCATAAAAGAAAGATAATGCAAACATAAAGTAATAATTTCTACATAATGGCCCATCAACATTTCAGAAGCTTTGGGCCTAATAGTCATAAGGTACGAACTCGCCCCAGTTTAAATGGCCCAGCAAGTTCGCATTTCTGACAATAGTCCAACTGCATCTAAATGAGGATGGTCCACAAGCACATACTCAAGGAAATAATTGTTACTTTAACCATACAACCCGGTCTATGGGTGGGTTCGCAAGACTATAGACAAAGCTCTCACCGGCGAAGGATGGCCCACAACTAGGTCTCCCCAATCAAGGGTTCGAGCGACCAAGTGAGTGCACCGTTTTTTATACACTAAGGTACGTGCCAATGAGCTATGGTGTGTGACTGACTGTCAAATGGATTTCCTGTTGTAGATTCCCCAGAGGGAGGGTGGAGTGAGGCTCACTTAAATACCCAAGCCTCTTAGGCTCTTATCGCTTGGTGTCAGGAATAAACAACGAGTCCTCCAAATTAGTCCATCACAATAGGCTACGAGTAGATGGCTATCTAGATGCCTTCACACAGCTTTTCCTTCTAGAAAGGTAGTGAGTGAAGGAAGACACCAAACCATTACCTAGCCTCAGAATGCCTTTGATTAAACCCGTATTTCATCCACTATAGACACGGTCAATTAGAACATAAATCCAAACATTACAAGACAATATTTCGGGGTTAATTCTCTATCCCCAGTGGAGTCGCCAGACTGTGGGACACAGGAACTGGGCGACGCATGCTGTTCCAGGCTCGCGGCCTAGTTGAGAGATACGGAGTAGCCCGCGGGGGACTAACCGGAGAATAATGGAGTCGCCACCCGTTGAATCGGAAAAATGAGATTTAAGGCCGCACTCACCCCTCGCAAGGGAAGACCTCAAACCGTTGGGTTCAGAATGGTCCCTTACTTATGTCACTTATAATGAAAGGATTTTGTGTAAATTTAATCAAGCTTAGGTAACACTTATTTCCAAAGTATCATGCTTCTAAATTCACATGTACAAAAATAAAACTTACACCTAAATTTACATATATTTCACATCTAAGATGCATGCTTGAAAGTACATCAAAGTAGCAACGAACATACAACTTCATTGGCATATTGTACTCACGGAAACACAAGCACACACTAACCACACAAGCACACATGTGAGCACTTTTCCAAGTGGTACGTGGAATTGTATCCCAAGTACATACCGCACTACCGTCCATTCAGAATCGGCTACGGAATTTATGTCTGGGTTTCCATCTGATATACCACAAGAAATAATACTCCAATGCTATCATGACATGGATATATGAATTGTAATACGTTAAGCCAAGACTAAGGTAAATGATGCAACCAATGGAATAAACATGCTTTTCATTATGATGCGTACAAAGATATGAATGACTATGTGGGATTTCATAATACATGCATGAATGGTATAGTTGGCTTTATGTGAGAGTTGTGAGTGTGTGCGTGAGTGCAATGTGGCTTTATGACGTGAGGAGTTGTGAGTGTGTGCACTGGCAGTGTGGCTAGGCGAGAGTGCTAGGTTAGGGCTAATGACGTGAGGAGTTGTGCTTGTGGTAAGCGGCCAAATGGCAGGCGACTTGTGTGAATTGTTTGAGTGCGTGGGGACTGTCAACGTGGGGCAAGTGCGCATTTGTGATGAAGCTAGGGGCGTTGAAGGCTTGTGTCGTTAAAGCTATGAGGACGTGTGGAAGCTGGGTGGCAGTGTGAGGTGGGCAATTTGTATGAGGGAGGCGTATGCGTGTGAGAATTGTGAGAGGGCATGTGGTGTTAAGGGACAATATGAGGTCAAGGTCTTAACGTGAATGAGGGTTCTGGTTTGTGTGTGAACAAAGGAAAGTGCAAGGGCTAATAATATAGGTGTGCCAATTGTAATAGATCGAGCCAAGACGGGGTAGATGATGCAATCATATATGAAAGACGCGGCAAATATCGTGGTAAGGTAGCCTTTTAGGCTTTTCTTCCCCCCCCAATGGAGAACCTTTTTAGTCCAACACAATGAGCCCATGCGCTTTTCATTACAATGCGTACAAAGATAAAGATACCTATATGAAACTTAGTATGTCCGATTAAACATATCTTGCATTCAACCGAACACACATCAACTGGCGCGGAAAAGCATCATGGTAAGGGTTTTAACCCCTCCAAATAGGGGACCTTTCATCGTACTTACTAAGCCCATGCGCTCGATTGCATCATGCACACAAAGAATTAAAAAAACAATAATATCAAACTTAGTATGCCCGATTGAACATATCTTGCATTCAACCGAACACACATCAACCGGCGCGGCAAAGCATCGTGGTAAAGGGTTTTAACCCCTCCAAATATGGGACCTTTCATCGCACTTACTAAGCCCATGCGCTCGATTGCATCATGCAAACAAAGAATTAAAAACAATAATATCAAACGTAGTATGCCCGATTGAACATATCTTGCATTCAACCGAACACACATCAACCGGCGCGGTAAAGCATCGTGGTAAAGGATTTTAACCCATCTAAATAGGGGACCTTTCATTGCACTTACTAAGCCCATGCGCTCGATTGTATCATTCATAAACAAATAACATGCATAATTCAAATGACGAAAAATAAATAAACCAAAGCAACATAAAACAAAAGAGGATGCCGTTTACTCAAGCGGTACGTGGACTTGTATCCCGAGTACAGATCATACTTCCGTCCATTCGGAATCGGCTATGAAATTTATGTCTGGGTTTCCATCCGATATACCGCGAGAGTTGACACATCTTTTATTTTATTCCAAGTCCACAACATAAAATATTTCATAATACATGCATATTTATCTACTCAAGGGCCACAACATGCATTTTGACATAACAATCATGTGAACAATACTCAATGAATAATAAAAATAAAACAGAAAATGAATGTGGAAAATACCCTCAGGTCTAACCTTTTTTGCCGACTTTCGGACTTGCGTTTCGCGGAGATCGGAAGGGTAAAGCTCCTCCACTTCTCTGGTTCACTAGTTTAGCGTCTTAGCTCACTGTTTTGCTATTTTGCTTGCTGTTTGGCCTCCGTTTTGCTTCTGTTTGGCCTCCGTCGTTTGCTTCTGTTTTCTCTGTATTTTCTGCTCACTGTTTCAGGTCTATTAGTGGACTATTTTTGCGTTTTTTAGGGGGTTTGGTTGTTGTTTTATTAGCGGTTTTAAGGAGGCTTTGAGTGCAGTTTTTTTGGACTAACTAGTTTTCGGTAATGGAGAGGCTTATGGGGGCTGCTATTTTTCGGTGATATAGGGGGTTTGTGGGGCTGTATTTACGTGTCCTAAGGCTGTGGTGTGGGGCTATGTATTCGGCTATGGAGGGACTTGGAGAAGGGGTGGTTGTTTCGGTTATTGAAGGAGGTATAGGAGGAAAATTGTTTTACTTCTTTATGCTATTACCGTGAATGATATTGTGTGAAGGTGATGGGAAATTCTTTGCTTGTTTTCTTCTTGTGATGGGCATGAACTATATGTGTGAACGTGATGGCTTTGGTTTGGGGTTGTTTATATAGAGAAGGGTTAGGGCTTCACCTGTCTCACAAGGAAGGGATTTGGTGCATTTAATTAGGATATGATTTAGTGTTAGACAAGGAAGCAATGGATTTGATGGGGAACATGTCTTGGCTAGATTAGGAATACAATATATTTGATTGGTTATGATTAGGCATTTAATTTGTTAGATTAGGAAGTCAATATTTTTTATTTGTTATGATTGTTTTTAATTAGGTATATCATCTTTTTAATTTAGGTATATAACATATTTGATTTGTTAAATTAGGCATGATTTTATTTTATGTTTTATTTAATTTGGTAAATGATTTATTATTATTTTATTTAATTACATTATCTAATTAATATTTAATTAATATTTGATTTAATTTGGGTGTGTATTAGGGTGAATGGGCGTGTGGGCCTTTGGTTGGTGGGTTTAGTTTGTGTGGGCTAGGTGTGTGGGCTTGCGGGGGTTTAGGTCAAGGCCAAGGGGCTTGCGGGGATTTTGGGCCGAGGTTAGGTGATTTGTGAATGTTTTGGGCCGAGAATAATTTTTAAAACGGAAAACCAACAAGTAACCTGAAGCTAAACCATCGAACTTAATCCGAATATGAGTCAATTCTTGACTCCTCCCTTCCGACGTCCGGTTCTCGCGGCTTCCGCGACTTAAAAGGTAGTGCCTCCAACTGAGACTCATCATCGGGTTTCACATGCAAAAATGCAATGCCTACACCACCAGAAATCCAAGCATGTACTCAGGCGATTTCATCTCATCAGGGAGATTATGGAGAGAAAAGAAGTTATTATAGAGAAAATACCCACAGAAGATAATCTTGCAGATTCTCTGACTAAAGGGCTGACTCAACAAAAGCATGATAGGCACACCCGAGAGTATGGTGTCCAGATTCATACTAGTTGGCTATAATGCAAGTGGGAGATTGTTAGGGATATGCCCTATACCAAACTTGTGGATGGACTATATGTACATGTATTTGTAATATTTTCATTAATTAATGAAATGGCAATCTTTATTATACTTGTCTTACATAACTTATATGAATCATCAACACTGTAATAAAGCCCATGGAGTAATGAGACGATGGCTTCCACGCCTTATGAGAATCATTACTCTTAAATGTTCATAGTCATAGTTTTGTGAATAATCTGGGCTTTCACAAAGCGGAGAGACTAGCATGATGATATGATCCGCCCTTAAGTGGGGTAGCTGATCTCATAGGCTACTAGCGGAGATCCGTCCGCTTGGTATATCACATGGATGCATGAGTTGCCCGTGTCCATCGAACTGACTGCCAAATTTTTTCATATGGAGTGTTTATCCCATGTGTCTGTGAGAACTTTCATGTATCGATTATATGACTAGTCCTTAGACTTGAGGTCTTTACAATCGTATGTGTGGATCAAATAACTTTGACATTCTCCTTCCCCGGTTCAAAAGATCTGATCATAATGGTATGATTGGGTCATTTGTTGAAACATGAAGTTTGTAAAGATACAACATAGAATCGCCACTCTCTCGGATAATACTTTCTTATAAGAGTAGTATTCCAGTTCGCGGGTTGATATGTGTGATCAGTGCTTGAGACTGTGGCCACAGTGGAAGAATCATGTGAGATTCTTGGGTTAACACGATTAATGACACTATCAACATCATACCTATGACCATATGGGTAGACATTTTCCGTACCTTAGGTCAATAAGTGGGGATACAGTGAGGCGATGGACCGTATCATATGTAAATCGCATACAGAATGGGTATATATATATTTTCCTCTCATTTGGGGGCTTTGGCATGTTTCTAGATGTCAGCATTGGTCATTGAAATCGAACGACCATCTGATCGGAGGATAATTTATGTTCGATTAAATTATCACAATTCATTTCATGTCCAACTTGAGGGGAACCCAAAAGGTCACACACAACAAAGTTGAAATCAATTGTTAACAGTGCACAGTACAAATATAACAGCATATATGATTGCTGTAGGAATTGTTCATAAATGGTTCGATGTGTTTAATTATTGAACAAATCATTTATGAGGTTCCATAGTGGCTTAGGGATTGGTGAATGACGATAGGGGCACTTTTGGAATTGGAATAAAAAAATTACTATTCATATGAATAGTAACATAAATAGTAAAAAAAATTATTTGTTTTGAATTCCAATTCTGCCCAAACTCTTATTGGGGTTTTATAATCTCATTAACCACTAAATTAAGATACAATAGCTAAGATTAAATTAGCTTTTATCCCACATCGAATTCTTAATTATTTTGTTGTCTTTGGAGTACTATAAAAACCCAAAGAATTCTTTACAAATTTGCTACCCCAAAACCTTTCATATCTTGGGTTTATATAAGTGAGAAACTCTAAAGTTTAAGAGTAAGCCACTGATTTTGAGGATCCTTAAGTCTAATTGACTAGAGGAACCTCGAGTTAAAAGTTTTGAGGTATTTGCCTAGGCTAGCACCAAGGGCAAAATACATGTACACTCAAGGCGTAGTCTTGCCGTTGAGTTTTGGGTTTGGTGTGTGCATATTTGGAGGCCACACACTTGGGTGGCTCTTTGGAATGTGGAAGAGCTTGCTGAGTTCGAGAAAAGCTTGTAGATTGGAGGGAGGACTGGAGGAGTCTTCGTTTCAAGTAAGTCTTTTTCTTTCTTTATTTTAATTAGAGTTCTTATGATAGTTAGCATGTTTAGGTTTATGTTATTTGCATGTTTTATGATTTTTATGCTAAGAATATATAGTAACATGCCTAGGCTTGTAGAATAATCAAAACAAATGGGTATTAGGCAAAGGGAAATCGGCATAATAATTTTAATTTTCCGCTGCGCACTCTTGGCCATTTCCCAACAAGTTGTTGTTAGAAAATAAAGGTTTGAGTGAAAGGCTTGGATTTCTTGTAAAATACTCAAACCAAAAACAACACTCAACATTATTATATAAACTAGTCAAACTTTGGAAGTTGTTATGAGTTACTATTCACAGCACTCATTTTTCTCCTTCTTCCTCTTTAAGCCGTGAGCTTCATGCTTCTCCCATGGAGTTTTGTTGCAAAATTCTATTATGCTAGAACATTAAGGAGTCAAACAAGGTGATAGGGAGACTCAACCATGTGTTGGAAACACTCAAAGAGGGCTTGGAGCTTCCATCTTTAAAGAAAAGTTTTCAAATTCATCCAAACCAATGTAAGTATTCCGCAACTTCCTTTGGTAAAATTCACACACGAATCACGCTTAGAGATCCTTGGCATGTTCTAGGAACACTAACAATGGTATCCGAGCGAGATCTAAGCTTGATTTGATTCTAGGGTTTGTAAACTTTAATTTGGGATTTTATGCTTGGAGCTTGATTTTGACTAAATTGATGAGTTGGTTGAGTTTATATAATGTTGAATTGGATTTATATATACATTGGATTTGTGATAAATTGATTAGATCAAAAATCCATGCTTGGCTGAGAATTACCCTAGGAAGCTCATGGTTAAGTTTTTGAAATTTAACGATTGGATGTGTTGTTGGCATGATATGTATGATATATGTTGATTTAATTGGATTGAAATCAAATTGCATGGAAAATTCCTTGCCAATGCCGTGAGCCTAGCATGTTGGAATGGATTGATTGTGCTTTAATTTGTGTTGGACATAATTGAAATGTTAAGTGTGATTAATTAAATTAATTGGTATTTGGAAATATTAGATTAATTGATTAATTATACTAATTGCACTTTAATTAGATTAATATGTAATTTGGAATGGTATATTAATTTAATTTGTTGTAATTGGGCTTAATAGGCTTGGTTGGGCCAAGTTTGGTTTAGGACAATTGGGTTTATCCAATTGGGCCCAAAACCATTTCCATAAAGTCCAAATATGACAATTGGGCCTTTAATAATTTAATTGGCCTAATGGGCCTAAATTGATTTTTGGCATAGGATGATTCCTAAATGGGCGAAGGCTTTTGGGTTTGATCCATAATGGCCAAAGCCCACGCCTAAAGAATTAATTGAAAGCCCATTGGACTTTAATTGAATAGTATTGGATACTAATTGGGCATTTGAGACCCAATTCGATTGGATTTGGAATCTAAGTCTAAAAGGCACTATTAAAAGTGTAATTATTTAATTTGAATTAAATATGAATTAGTATTGGATACAATTTAAATTCGATTTAAAATTATAGTTCGATATAATTCAAGAATACGTATTTTGAGTATTTATTCTTAAATGAGTTGGACTCGTGCAAATCAAATCGTTGTTTGAACATTGGATGGTCATTAATTCAAAGATTAATTAATTGGATTAGATTGATTGATAACATGCTTTGTGTGAATACTTGGATGTATTGAATGAATAATGTATATCTGATGGATATTAGAAGGGTGTGGGCAATTTTGGAAATTGTTGTAATAAATTTAGAATTTATTAATTTGGACCTGCGTGTCTAGCATATTATCTCTATTCTCTTTGTATTTCTATTCTCACCAATTCCCCTCAATGCAAATTAGGTTTCTTTAATTGTATTATGTAATTGGGTATAAGTTAGAATAGCGCTAGCAGGAGAGAGGAAATGGAGAGATTTGTTCTAGGAACAAATTTGTTATATATCCATCCGCATATCATTATTAAATTTTATCGCGCCTTATTATGCTTTTAGAATGCATGTTTAAGGGTGTATGATGAGACCTAATCAAAGATAATAAATTAGTTGCCAATTTACGTGAAAAAGCCTCAAACAATATTAAGCATTTTTCCTTCCATTGAGTGGTTCTCTCTCAAGATCCAAGATTGACATTGGTTTGTTGGCCAAAGTTAAGACCTTTTTCCATCGCGGATGTGTTTGAACCGCGTAAGCTTTGTTCCATATCGTATGTCTTGGGCAGTTGTGACTTGTTGGCCAAAGTCAAGGTCACTTATTGTTCATCGACTTCGATTACGAAGCTTTCCTACTGTCAATGGGTCGCGCTTAACTAGAATCATTAAGCTTGTTGAGCCAAAGCCAAGGCTTAGTTGATTTAGAGAAAAAGGTTAGGAAATATATTGGATATATTTACATATATTAGATATATTTCAGACTTGGAGGTCCACCTACTGGATCTAGAAATTGGATGGGATCCAATCGATATTAGAGATCTACCTAGTTAAGTTTCACACAGCTTGTTGGCCAAAGTCAAGGTTGTGTGTTATTTAACGGGATCCTAGCCCACTAGGAAACTAGGTTTCCCGAGTACTCCACAGAGGGTTAGAGGCTTGCCGCAAAATAGTGGGAGGCAAGTATTAATTTTCAATTTCGTTTAGATACTTGCCAATACGCGCTCATTTTATTTTTTTCATCAATAATTATATATAAATATATTAGTTGGACTAATATTCAATTGTTTTTTTAATTGAACAGTTGGACTGTATTCAAACTAATTCATTTGTAGTTAGTTATATAGTTGGACTATAGTAATCAATACATTTGAAAGTAACCAATCAAATTGTAGTTAATTATATATTTAGACTATAGTAATCATTACATTAGATTGTACCTGAAATCGTTGATTGGATAGTTGGACTATAGCAATCAAGATGACTTGAAAGATTAGCGTCAAAGGACATAATCCTGGGTGAAAATGTCTTTAACGGCTTTAATTTTCAGATTGAAAAAGTATCTCAAGATAGTCCTGGGAGCTGAGAAGTTACTCTATTTGATAGAGAAACCTCTCGGGCCTGAGCCCAGAGTTGAGCAAATAGTCGAACATGAACTTTGGAAGACTCATCGTGATGATAAACTTAGTGCTCAATCCGTCATGCTTAATGTAATGAATCCTCAAATTTCATCGTCAGAACTAAGGATTAGATCATTGTACCATGATGTTGAAATTAAAGGATCTTCATAGATCTAACCTTAGATCTTAGAAGTATGAATTGAAAAAGAAGCTCTTACGCTCGCGTATGTTAGAGGGTACATCCGTCGAGCACAAGGTGTCACAGATGATTGCTGACATCGAACAGCTAGGTTAGCTGAGCATTACCTACGAGGCCGAGAAATGCATAGATTTGATATTACAGTCTCTGCCAAAATGTTGGGCGGGTTCATCTTGAACCAAAAGATAAAAACTCTTGGAGAGTTAATGGCTATGCTCTAGGAGGCATAGTCAGGGCTTCTAAAAGGGCAAGAAGCGCAAGGTGCATTTTACTTCGACATCCCAGAAGGCCGAAGGCTTCTGGTGGTGTGAAGAAAAGGGCAAGGCTAAATCGTCATAGTTTTCTGGGAAGACAATGGACATATCCCAATATATCTGCCTAAATTGTGGCAAACGAGGTCACGGGAAGCGTGACTACCGTATGGACAAGGCAGACATGAAAGAAGTGAAGGCGGGACAAGGCTCCAGTTTCAGGTATGTTTATTATAAATATGTCCACTACCAGTTTTAAAATTTGATTTTGATGCTGGATGTGGAAAATACATATGTACTGATGTGCGGGATCTGCTGATTAGCAGGAGACTGGCTTCAGATGAGATCGACCTGCAAGTCAGAAACGGGACGAGAGTCGCTATTTTGACTATAGGAACCAAAGTTTTGGAACTGCCCTTGGGGCATGTACTTAAATTAGGAGATTGTTATAATGTACCTAGTTTGACTAGAAACATTATCTCTATATCTAGTTTAACCCGTTGCGGGAATACCTTTATGTTCCAGAACACTTAGTGTTTTGTTTATAAAGTTGATATTGAGATATCTACATTAGATGTAAATAATGGTCTTTATATTTTGAATATAAACGAATCTCAAACATATAACATGACAAACAAATGCTCAAAATGAGTAAATCAGATGAGACTTATTTGTGGCATTGTTGTCTATGACACATTAACAAGACTCGTATATCCGCACTTTTGAAGAGTGGATACTATGACTGATTTGATCCTTATTCAAATGATGTCTGCGGATCTTGTTTATTAGGCAAATGGCCTAAAACACCTTTTAATTGTAAATGTGCAAGTGCCACCGATCTATTAGCCCTCGTTCATAGTAACGTAAGTGGGCCCATGTCTAGCTAGGCTAGAGGTGGATATGAATACTTCGTAACCTTTACAGATGTGGCATCGCGTTATGGTTATGTGTATCTTATGAAACACAAGTCATAAACTTTTGAGTAATTCAAAGAGTTTCGACACGAAGTAGAAAGACAGACCGGTAAAAGTATTAAAATATTACGGTAGGACCGTGGTGGAAAATACTTAAGCAATAAGTTTTTCGATTACTTGAAAGAGTATGGTATTCTTTCATAGTGGGAGAAACCAGACTTTGTTAGACATGGTTAGGTTAATGATGAATTGCTCTGAGCTACCAATTTCCTTCTAGGGATACGCATTGAACAATGCAATATTTATTTTGAATAAAGGTTCCATCAAAATCTGTTAGACAGAATTCATATTAGATATGAACAGGAAAGAAACCGAGTTTCTCATTCCTGAAAATTTGGGAATGCTGGGCATACTCTAAACGTTTGGATGATACCAAACTAGAACTTAAATCGGATAAGTGCCTATTTGTAGGTTATCCTAGGGAATTTAAAGTATAGTACTTATACAACTCATAAGAGAACAATGTATTTGTTGCTCTCCATGCGGTTTTTCTCGAAAAGGAATTCCTAAATGCAGTGGTAAGTGGGAGGAAAGTAGAACTCGATGAAAATCGGAGTGATACTATTCCAGACACTGATCCCTTACGGAACATGAACAGTTCATCATGGATGAAACTGTACCACAATCTTCGAATACACAAGAACTGCGTATGTCAGAGAGAGTCTGAAAACAACCTGGGAGGTATGGGTTTCTGATCTCACCTCATGTAGATATTAATCTTATTGAGGAAGATGGATTGACTACGTATGAGGAAATGATACAGGGTATCGACTCCTTTTGTGGCAAAGTGCCATGAATTCCGAAATGGATACCATGTATACCAACTATGTTTGGATACTAGTTGATGCACCAGAAGGCGTTAAACCTATTGGTTGCAGATGGTCTTCAAGGAAGACAGACATGGATGGCAACATACAAATGTATGCAGCTAGGCTTGTACAGAAAGGGTATCGTCAACGACATAGTGTCGATTACGACGAAACCATTTCACTTGTTGCCATGATTAAATCCATTAAAATAATGCTTGCTATTGCTGCATATTTTGTTTATGAAATATGATAGCTGGACTCCAAAACCGCTTTCCTTAACAGAAACCTTTTGGAGGATGTTTGTATGCACATCCTGACGGTTTTGTTGTGCCAAAACATGCAAACAAGGCTTGCATGTTAAATCGATCCATTTATGGTTGAAGCAAGCATTGAATTCTTGGAACCATCTTTTTGATGTAATCATAATGGTATATGATTTAATTCAAAACGAATATGATTATTGTGCATAAAAGAAGGTTAGTGGGAGCGCACTGACAATCATTGTCCTAAATATTGATGATGTATTGCTTCTTAGCAATGACATTCCCATACTAAAATTGGTGAAAGCTTGGCTTTCATTAAAAAATTCTCCATAAAAATCTTGGGAGAGGCAACCTTTATTCTATGAATAAGGATCTACTGGGATAGATCTAAAAGTTGTTGGCACTCTCCGAAAACTCGTACGTCATGACATGTACGTGACCCAGTGTCTCATATGCTTTGAGCATATGGAGTCAGAATCATGCCAATCCATGTGATAGTCACTGGATTGAAGTAAAGAACATCCTTATGTATCTTGGACGAACTAAAGATGCTTTCTTAAAATATGGGGAAATGAGAACTTAAGGTGACTCGGGTTCACCGCTGTATGTTTTCAAACCGATAAAGACAACTGTAAGTCGTAATATGGGTACATATTTAGTTTGAGTAACAGAACAGTGAGCTGGAAATATTCCAAGCAAGATAATGTTGCCGATTAAACAATAAAAGCGGAATATTGCTACAGCTGAGGCAGCAAAAGAAGCACTTTGGATCTATATAATCCTAATTAGATTAGGAGTAGTTCTGTTAGTAGCTGAGCTAGGCTAAAACATAGGCTAAAGAGTCGCGGTCTCATCAACGATCCAAGTATGTACTTCGACTATTTCATCTGATTCGTCAGATTATACATCGTGGCGATGTGATGATCAAATAAATCACATCAGATGATAACATTACAAATCTGCTGACGAAAGCTATTTCTCAGCAGAAGTTTGAGTGACCCGTACATAGTTCAGGTGTTGGACACTTGAGTGATTGGCTATAGGCCAAGTGGGAGATTGTTGGACAATTGTGACCCATAGCATCACTATTTGTACAGAACATGGTGTTGTTGTACAAATTAACTATGTGGCAAAGGAAATTGCTCTTTTATCATTTGTAATTGGATCACCTGGATATATAAATGATAAAAGTCCATATGATTAGTACCGGATTAATAAGATATGAAACAGTATTAATCCATAAAGGTTTAATCATTAAATATCCCTAGTCGTATTATTATCGAGACTAGACATCGATAATGTGGAATAGGCTAGTATTACACTTGTGCGCGTTATGGAAGCTTAACGACATAGTTCTTATATATTTAAGTATTGGATACTTATGCAAGTGTGAAAGGAAGTTCTGTTTTTCGATGGTACGGGAACAGTTTCGCTCTGGATAGACCCCTCGGAATCTCATTAGTATTATGACTATGTGTCTATGGGAATCTGAATCAGGGTAGGTGTATTTGGTCTTAACCTGAGACTTGCATCGCTAATACTTGCGACAATCAGTATACTTTGGTTTTGGTCGTCCGGGACTTTAACAGGTTCTGTGTACGCCTCTTCTGGGTATACTGAGAATCATAGTGTATTGGGTGTGATGTCAAGATGGAAGTATCACTTCAGTCATATGGAGATGATGATCACGCAAGGATACATAACTGGTACTTTCAAGTGCTATAGCCATCGGGGAAGCATGACTAGGTCATGACTTTCCGATCATAAAGAGACTAGTTGCTAGTGATCCGATATATGCTTCGTACGGGGCAGACACAACTCCAGCCCCAGGCCTAGCATGTGACATCCGATATTGGATTGTATTACGCAATACTATATATACTACGCCTGATATAGATTATATATTCCTTAAAAGAATATTTCTGGAGAATTGGGTAGGCACGGTGCTTTGCTAGAAGCCAACCATCTCTTGTAAATCGGTAAGAATGTGGTACCGGGTACGCACGTATTCGGATAGTCCGATGACCGTATTTACTGCCAAAATATCCAGGGATCTCTTGGGTCACCTCCTAAAGATTCCCCGATGACATTTGACTCGAACAAAATTAATCTGGGATTAATTATGAGAGAGAGAAAATTAATCTAGGATTAATTACGGTAAGAATTTATCTGGGATAAAATTCGGATAGAAGAGAGAGAACGATTAATTTGGAATTAATCGATTAAATAATATATTGGATATATTAAATGAAATCGGATTTCAAAGCGGAATTAAAATTGGATTTTAATTCGGGCGAACGAATTAATTTAGAATTAATTCGCAAGCGACTTTTATAATAATTTTGCTAGGCATTATTATTTAATTAAATTGGATTTAATTGCGTCGCAACAGAAAGTTCGTTTAATCAGATTAAACGAACCCGGGCCCGAGCGAAGTTGCGTGTTGAATTAGCCGACTTAAATTTGGAATTTAAAAGTGGTGGGACCCACTTCACTTACATCATTTGTTGGACTAATGATGGAAGTTGTTGTTGGCAAATAAAGGCTTGAGTGAAAGGCTTGGATTGCTTGTAAAATACTCAAACCAAAAACAATACTCAACATTATTATATAAACTAGTCAAACTTTGGAAGTTGTTATGAGTTACTATTCACAGCACTCATTTTTCTCCTTCTTCCTCTTTAAGCCGTGAGCTTCATGCTTCTCCCATGGAGTTTTGTTGCAAAATTCTATTATGCTAGCACATTAAGGAGTCAAAAAAGGTGATAGGGAGACTCACCCAAGTGTTGGAAACACTCAAAGAGGGCTTGGAACTTCCATCTTCAAAGAAAAGTTTTCAAATTCATCCAAACCAATGTAAGTATTCCGCAACTTCCTTTGTTAAAATTCACATACGAATCACGCTTAGAGATCCTTGGCATGTTCTAGGAACACTAACAGCAGATGTCATCAATATCATATTCTTCAGTAGTTGGAAGCTTAATGTATGCTATGGTATGTACCAGGCCAGACATTGTTCAAGTAGTGGGTGTAGTGAACCATTTTTCTCAAACCCAGAAAAGAACAGTGTGATGCAGTCAAATGGATTCTCAGGTACCTCAAGGGTATATCAAAGTTATGTATATGCTACGCGGAGCTGATCCAATCTTGGAAGGCTATACAGATTCATATATGGCAAAAGATCTTGATGGTAGAAAATCTACATCAGGTTTTCTCTACACTTTTACAAGTGGAACTATGTCATGGCAGTCAAGATTGTATAGGTGTATTGCATTATCCATGACAGAAGCCGAGTATATTACAGTAGCGGAAGCAGGAAAAGAAATGGTGTGGTTA
>SKCR01015710.1:0-44561 GCA_019454045.1 Zanthoxylum bungeanum
CTATCCTGGAAGAAAATCTATTAAGGGGTATCTAATCCTTAAGGGAGATCGTGGACTATTAAGTCTATGGCTGAAACCTAAAATTCCTTCGTCAAGTTTATTTTAAGTTTACCAGATCAATCTTATTAATGTTGGACAATTATGACCCATAGCATCACTATTTGTAAAAGACATGATGTCTTTGTACAAATTAAATGTGTCACAAAGGAAATTGCTCTTTTGTCATTTTGTAATTGGATTACTTGGATATATAAATGATAAAAGTCCATATGATTAGCACTAGATTAATAATATATGAGACAATATTAATCCACGAAAGGTTTAATCATTAAATATCCCTAGTCATAGTATTATCGAAACTGGACATCGATAATACGGAATAGACTAGTATTACACTTGTGCGCGTTATGGAAGCTTAACGACATAGTTCTCATATATTTAAGTATTGGATACTTATGCAAGTGTGCTTTGAGGTTCTGTTAGCCGTTGGACCGGGAACAATTTCGCTCTAGATAGACCCCTCAGAATCCCATTGGTAGTATGACTATGTGTCTATGGGAATCCGAATTAAGGTAGATGTATGTGGTCTTAACTTGAGACTTGCATCGCTAATACTTGCGACAATCAGTACACTTTGGTTTTGGTCGTCCAGAACTTTAACAGGTTCTGTGTATGCCTCTTCTGGTTATACTGAGAATCGTAGTGTATTGGATGTGATGTCATGATGGAAGTATCACTTCAGTCATATGGAGATGATAATCACACAGTGATACAAAATTAGTACTCTTAAATGTTGCAGCTATCGGGATAATATGACTAGGTCATGATGATCCGATTACAGAGACTAGTTACTAGTGATCCGATATATGTTTTGTACGGGGCAGACACAATTCCAGCCCCAAGCCTAGCATGTGACATCCGATACTGGATCGTATTACGCAATACATTGTATACTACGCCTAATATAGATTATATATATTTTTAGGTTGAATATATTTCTAGAGAATTGGGTAGGCACAGTGCTTTGCTAGAAGCCAACCATGTCTTGTAAATCGGTGAGAACGTGGTACAGGGTACACACGTGTCGGATAGTCCGACAACCATATTTACTACCAACATATCCAGGGATCTCTTGGGTCGCTTCCCAAAGATTCACCGATGACATTTGACTCAAACATAATTAATCTGGGATTAATTATGAGAGAAATAATTAATCTGAGATTAATTACGGCAAGAATTTTATCTGGGATTAAATTCGTCTAGAAGAGAGCACACGATTAATTTGAAATTCGTCTAGTTAAATTGCATTTTACTATTAAATTTATTTATTGGGCTAAAATAAGATATTGGATATATTAAATGAAATTGGATTTCAACGCGAAATTAAAATTGGATTTTAATTGGGGGAACAAATTAATTTGGAATTAATTCGTAAGGGACTTTCGTAATAATTTTGCTAGGCATTATTATTTAATTAAATTGGATTTAATTACGTCGCGACGGAAAATTAGTTTAATCGGATTAAACGAAACCGGGCCCAAGTCAAGTTGTGTGAGCCAACTCAAATTTTGAATTTAAAGTGGTGGGACCCACATTACTTACATCACTTGTCACAAGTTGATGGAAGTAGTTGAGCTCATTTAATTCAAATCTTTAACACACCAACTTGACAAGTTTTTGAAACTAATTGTTTTTGGAAAACACAACTATTCACTCATCTTCTCTCTTCCCTCTCTTGGCCGAATTCTTGCTTCTTGGAGGTGAAATTTTGCTTCAATTTTTTTTTATCAAAGCTAGCACTTTGGGAGTCAAAGAAACGTGATATGGAAACTCACCCTTGAGTTTGGAACACTCAACAAAGCTTGGAGCTTCCTCATCCATGGAAATTTTGAAATCTCCAATTCGATCAATGTGAGTATTTCTGCTACTTTCACTTGATTTATTCACACACAAATCATTGTTTAGGATCATTGGCATGTCTTAGAAACACTAACAATTAATGGGCAGTTAACAAGAAGCATTAAGCTTAAGACTTAATAAATAAACATTTATATTACCCAAGACACAAAATAACCCCTTATAAAACGGTGATATTGGAATTCATCAAAACCCCCGATTATGTATTTAGTTACAACACATACCTAGGATTACTAAACACTTAAATAAATAAAACATCATAAAAATAACTTGAAGATAAATAAAAGTAAAATTACAATAATGAAAGAAAATACTAGGGTTAGAGGATCCACTTTTAATATTTCAAAATTAGAAATCTCCCTTATTGTCAATGTTTACTAATTAATTAATCATATTTACCCAGACCATAAAGGTGAAAATTTCATTTGTCTCAATTAAGTCTAACCGACCATATATGCAGTAATAAGGTTATTACCTAAACCGACCATATAGGCGGTAAATAAGGTTGTCACCTAAACCGGCCATATAGGCGGTAATTAATTAATCCAAATTTAATTAAAATAAGGGAGATTAATATAATTCTTTATACTAAAAGTCTCACATTTTCACCCCAGCAGAATGAGATTACCTACTCATGTTGTAAGTGAAAATACACAAAATTTTATTAATTAAATAAAAAGAAAATACAAGAAAACTTAAATAAATATACAAGACACTTTCCTTTAGGTTTTCATGCAGAAATTCCTCCAAAGAAAGCATGAACAATTTACAAATTTTAGCTTGGTATTTATAAGCAAATCTAAAGGCTTCCACCAATTTCTCCACCAATTGCTCCACCAAATATGGCACCAGACATGGCACCAAATATGACACAAAATTCTCCACTAAATATGCAAGCATGTTTGGTGGAAGTTTGACAATTTTCATTTTTTATTTTTGTATTATTTCTTTTTGTTTTGAAAATGACTTTAATAATTACACATAACACACTTCCGGAGTTTTATCACTTTTGATCATGGTAACTTCAGAATTTGAAATTCTTAGGAACTTAAAAGTTGTAGATCTTTGAGTCTTCTTTAATTTGGAACTTGAATCACCTTAATCCGATATCGGAGTAAAACTTTATTGCCAAAATACGACAATTGCGCAAAGCTAAAATTTCTGAAATTGTACTTCATTAAAACGCCATTTCAAGTTTCCAATCTCCAAAATCAAAATGTCAAGTCCAGTTTTTGCCCTTATTTGTTTCATATTTCGTCTTGATTGATTCCATTAAGTCCCGATTTTATTTTATCTGCATAATAAACTAAAACACATCAAAACGTTCATAAAACGCGAGAAACTATACAAAATATTAAGTAAAAGGGGCGGTAAATATTGATATATTTTCCACTCATCACACCCCCAAACCTAAAATTTTGCTAGTTCTCGAGCAAAACAATAAAATAAAATGCAATAAAAAATAAAAATTAAACTAAGCCACTTCCGTAGGGATCACGGTTGCATTTAGCGTATGCAACAAACCTTTAAACCTCGAGGTGTCCATAATGGACGAGTTGTAGTCTCGTGAGGGATTAAAATGACGATACCCACAAACATCAATCTAATACACACAAAAGCAAAAAGACAAGAGAAAAGAGAATAAACAAGTTAGTGACTAAACAAGTGAAACGTCTTATCCAAGTTAATAGTTGTTTTCTTTCTTTCTAAATTACCAAATAAGTAAATTCTCCGATTATTTTTACCACTCTTCATATACACAACCAACAAGGTATTAATCAAATCATTGTGCCCACAATATGTTAGTGTTTCGGGTGGTAATTCGGGTAAAAGCAACGGATCGCGGAAAATCAAAATTTTCCGATTTCAATTATTTTTCTTGGGTAATTAAAATAAACTAATTTATTTCAATTACTCAATACTTAAAAACTGAAAATTTTACCCAAAAATCAGATTTTTCAGAATTTACCATTTTGCCCCAAAACTTTGAATTTTAATCATTTTAGTCCAAAATTGTCAAATACGATTCTAATTGATTCCAAATCAATTCCAAAATGATTTATTCTTGTCTTATACATGAAAATATAATTTTTCAACTCAAGAAAACATTTTTTTCCCTAATTTCTGAATGGTCCCTCAATTTTTAAGAATTTGCAATTTGGTCTTTTTTGTTCAAAACATGCCAAAATCAAATCCAAAAATTCCCAAATTTAATATACATCATATATACACTAAATCTCATCACATATATGAAAATACCCAAATTTGGTGATGGTTAAGAATCCTAATTTTTATAATTTCATAAATTAACAAATTAACACCAAATTAATCAAATTCAAGTCTTTAATTCAATTCTTACAACACCATTCAAGCCTCACCATCATCAAATAGCTCAAGACCAATTCTAGGTCTAACATGAGTGGCTAAAAGACTCTAGAATGGCAACTAGCCATCAAAATGGCAAAAAAGAAAGCTTAATGAACAATTCTAAGCATTCTAATTAAACACACATGCTTCCATCTTTCAATCAAGCCCCAAATCATCAAATCACATTCATAAAAGAGTAGAGAACAAACTAGGCTACATATGTTTAAGCTTAGTATGCTAGAAACTTTTTTTATTAAAGGAAAAGTAAGAAAAAACTTACTTGAAATGCTTGATTTTCAAAGTTTTTCATTTTTTTCTCCTTTGCTCTCTTTCTCTCCTTTCGGTATTTGATTTTTAGGGTTCAAGAATTTTGAAACAAAAAAGAAAAATAGCTTTTATAATTTCCCTTCAATGACCGAAACTAGGGAAATAATAATAGCCATTCATTTTTCAATTTTATTTCAACAATTGTAAATTGATTTAATTAATTTTGTGGTCTAAAAACATTAATCAAATTAATGTTTATCTCTTAGCAACCAATTAAATCATGCCAATTTAACCAATTAAAATTGGCCACTTTATCCAATAAAGAATTGCCATCTATCTTATCTAAATATGAAATAAGATATTAAATATTTAATTAATTCAATTATCCAACATTTGAATAATTAAATAATTAAATACAAATATCTCAAATATATGTATTATATTTACAATAAATAATCAAAAATATATATTAATAATAAATGTCAAATATCACAATTCGACATTTAATAAATGGCCGAAAGATCTCAAAAAATATGTATCTTCGTTTAACTGTTAAACGACTGATAAATAATCAATATTATTTATAAAAGTTGCCCTAGTGCCCTACGAGTATATCTCATTAGTGAGACTCTCTAGGTTCATGCATATCCGTCACGAAATCCAATTTCCTGTCCATAATCTACCCACCCGTAAATTATGACGAACACGAAGAAAATCTCTGAACCATACAGATCGAGGTCACTGCATACGTATAATCCTTCCGTCACAGGTATCCAGATTATCCCAGAGATATAGATATAAACGTCAAATCTCTTTAGGTATGATCATGTCGACGATTTTATTAGCAATCTCTTAAAATAACACTTAGAACTGTTTTCTACAGTGTACCACGGGCCCATGGATTTCACAGATTGCTAATTCCAAAATGGATACCTATGCTCTGGACACATAACTGATGGATCTTATCTTGATACACACAGGATATCATGATGATCAGTCCACTCCCAACGAACGGGCGGAGGTCTGATCTAAATAGATCGGTGACGTGACTGCCATCAAAGTGTGGAGGATACCTTATATATCCATAGTGGTACCTCAAGTCGGAGGATCACTATGCTCACTCAACCTGAGAAGATTCTTATTGACATTGGTGTACCATCTATTAAGAATCTTCGGTGAGTCCTTCAGTGTTTATCCAATATAAACACCTAAGTGTCTATATGATTCTCCCAAGACTCGTGGTTCATTGAGAAACCATTAGAATCCAACATTCCAATATACGACACGTATCGGTCTCAGCGGGTTTACTTACTGACCAAGTAATTGTAAACCTTGACCAGGAACAGTTAAAGAATGATATTGTTATGATACTGCTCAATGTCAGTTGCGATGCTTTTGCAATTGTGTCATAACCAATCACTTTATGGTCATTTATGTCTTTACCATTTAATAAAAGAGTTTATATTACAGAAACAGTCTATTTTATTCATTAATAAAATACATACAAAAGTATTTACAGCGAATTACATAAGAAATTGGCGATCAGAGCACCAACCATAACACAATATTCATAAGTGTTGTTGAAAAGAGAGTAATATTTTTGTCCTAAAGTTATATCAGAATTCACACCTTTTTTTGGCAATGGATTTTTTTATTTATTTATAACATCTTCAATCCATGTAGCGAGCTTTGGGCCAGTGACTCCCAAGCCAGTTGGCTTTAGGGCACTAGGTGTTAAGACACCCTTACAAACTTAATTACTCGGATTTCAGATATATATATATATGTTAGGGATATGCCCTATACCCAACTTGTGGATTGGCTATATGTACATGTATTTGTAATATTTTCATTAATTAATAAAATGGCAATCTTTATTATACGTGTCTTACAAAACTTATATGAATCAATACTGTAATAAAGCCCTTGGAGTAATAAGACGATGGCTTCCACGCCTTATGAGAATCATTACTCTTAAATGTTCCTAGTCATAGTTTTGTGAATAATCTGGGCGTTCACAAAGTGGAGAGACTAGCATGATGATATGATCCGCCCTTAAGTGGGGTAGCCGATCTCATAGGCTACTAGCGGAGATTCGTCCGCTTGGTGTATCACATGGATTCATGAGTTGCTCATGTCCATCGAATTGACCGCCGAAAGTTTTCATATGGAGTGTTTATCCCATGTGTCTGTGAGAACTTTCATGTATCGATTATATGACTAGTCCTTAGACTTGAGGTCTTTACAATCTTTTGTGTGGATCAAATAACTTTGACATTCTCCTTCCCCGGTTCAAAAGATCCGGTCATAAGGGTATGATTGGGTCATTTGTTGAAACACATGAAGTTTGTAAAGATACAACAGAGAATCGCCACTCTCTCGGATAATATTTTCTTATAAGCGTAGTATTCCAGTTCGCGGGTTGATATGTGTGATCAGTGCTTGAGACTGTGGCCACAGCGGAAGAATCATGTGAGATTCTTAGGTTAGCACGATTCATGACACTATCAACATCATACCTTTGACCATATGGGTAGACACTTTCCGTACCCTAGGTCAATAGGTGGGGATACAGTGAGGAGAGAGACCGTATCATATGTAAATCGCATATAAAATGAGTATATATATCTTTCCTTCTCATTTGGGGGCCTTGGCATGTTGCTAGATGTCAACCTTGGTCATTGATATCGAACGACCATCAGATCAGAGGATAATTTATGTTCGATTAAATTATCACGATTCATTTCATGTCCAACTTGAGGGAACCCAAAAGGTCACACACAACAAAGTCGAAATCAATGGTTAACAGTGCACAGTACATATTTAACAGCATATATGATTGCTGTAGGAATTGTTCATAAATGGTTCAATATGTTTAATTATTGAACATATCATTTATGAGGTTTCATAGTGGCTTTGGGATTGGTGAATGACGATAGGGGCAATTTGGGAATTGGAATAAAAAAAATATGATATTCACGTGAATAGTACCACATGAATAGTAAATTTTTTTTATTACTTTTGTTATTTGTTTTGAATTTCAATTCTGCCCAAACTCTTATTAGGGTTTTATAATCTCATTAAACCACTAAATTAAGATCCAATGGCTAAGATTAAATTGGCTTTTTTCCCACATCAGATTCTTAATTAATTTTGTTGTCTTTGGAGCACTATATAAACCCAAAGAATTCTTCACAAATTTTTGCACCAAACCTTTCAAATCTTGGGTTTATATAAGTGAGCAACTCTAAAGTTTTAAGAGTAAGCCACTGATTTTGAGGATCCTTAAGTCTAATTGACTAGAGGAACCTCGAGTTAAAAGTTTTGAGGTATTTGCCTAGGTTAGCACCAAGGGCAAAATACCCGTGCACTCAAGGCGTAGTCTAGCCGTTGAGTTTTGGTTTTGGTGTGTGCATCTTTGGAGGCCACACACTTGGGTGGATCTTTGGAACGTGGAAGATCTTGCTGAGTTCGAGAAAAGCTTGTAGATTGGAGGGAGGACTGGAGGAGTCTATGGTTCAAGTAAGTCTTTTTCTTTCTTTATTTTAATTAGAGTTCTTATGATAGTTAGCATGTTTAGGTTTATGTTCTTTGCATGTTTTATGAGTTTTATGCTTAGAATATATAGTAACATGCCTAGGCTTATAGAATAATCAAAACAAATGGGTATTGGGCAAAGGGAAAGCGGCATAATAATTTTATTTTCTGTTGCGCACTCGCGGCCGCTTCCCAACAATGGTATCAGCGCGTCGTTTTTGTTTTGATTATTTCTCACTCATTTGAACTCCAAATTGGGTGTTTAAAAGCTCGTTAGAAAGCTAACACCCTAAACTTAATTTTAGGCAAAAGTTTTGCATGATTTGGTTAAGATTTAAATTGTAAAATTGCATTTAAAGTTCACGCGTGTGCAGAAAAACGTGAATAGTAAATTTATTTGAGTAAAATGTAATGCAATATCATAATTAAATATTAATCAAAGTTATTTAATGCCTAAAATAATTCCAACATATTAAAACTCATATGCTTGATATATGTATGATTAGAATTGGCATGATTATTTTAGGGTGCAAGCATCTAGAGACTTTCTAAGAAATAGAGAGTGTATTGCTGATCTTTTAGCTAAGTTTCTATTCTGTGATGAACTTAGAGATTTATTACCTTTAAGGCTAATAAATATAAATTACTTGTTTATAATAAAAGACATTATAAAAGATACAAGTGGGGTGGGACCAAGGCGTTAATAAAACTTTCCAAACTAAAGTTAATTTAACCAAAGGTATTACTAGAATTAGATAATGATTTGGTGTCTTCCTTCACTCACTACTTTTTTATAGCCAAAAGGAAAAGCTGTTAAGACATCTAGATAATCATTTACCCAAAGCTTACCTTAAAGCATATTTAAAGTGTTGGACTAATTTGGAGGATCAATTGTTTATTCCTGTAACCAAGGCAATAAGAGCCTAAGAGGTAAGGGTATTTAAGAGAGTTCGCTCCACCCTCCCTCTGGGGAATTTTCAATGGAGGAATCCATTTGACAGTTATTCACTTAAACTTGCTAAAATCCTCAATAATAATTTAAGTCTAAAATTTTCCTCCCATTGTAAAATATAGACCCAAAGGGCTTAAACCGTATTGGCAGGACTAGGCTTTACCAGACTAACCAATACCTATTTGTCCCTAAATCATACTATTGACAATGGTTTGACTTTTCTGAGTCATAAGACGTAGTGACCCTTAAGCGTGATCTTATAACTTAGTGGCAAAGATTGGGTGTCCACAAGGACTAGCATAAGCTACGTCATGTTTGATTGCCCAACCCAATGATCAAGGAATTGTGATTTATATCATAAATTGGTTGGGAACCTACCTAATTATCGTATTTTATAATGACCGGGCTTAGTCGGAGTTATGAAATGATGATAATGGGATCATTGCCCACAAGAAATCCATCATCTTTCACTTGAAGGAATTGTATGCAACTTCCGTTCATACAGTGAGATTCCAAGAGTCATGTGCCTTATTCCAAACAAGGTATAATGAAGGATCTGTTAGTGGTCATGTGCTTAAGATGATTGGGCACATTGAAAAATTGGCCAACCTCGTGTTCATCATAGATCATGAGATATGTCAAGATCTAATTCTTCAGTCCTTACCAAAATATTCTATAACTTTATTATGCAGTTTCATCTGTCTGATAAAGAAGCTACTTTAGCAGAATTGCAAAATATGATAAAGCAAACAGAGAATGACTTGAAATTGGAGCTTAAAACCTCCGTCATGCTAACGGGTACGGACCTGAAGCTACGAGGCCCAAAGAAAAATAAGGGCAAGGCCAAGGCTCCAGATCACCTGAAGCCCAATGGTAAGGTGGAGAAGAAAAAAGGAAATGGGAAATGTTTCTTTTGTCGAAAAAAGAGTCATTGGAAGAAAGACTACAGATCCTTGAAAGCCAAGGAAGCTAGGGAAGCCCAGGAGGCCAAGAAGCCCAATGCTTCAGTTATGTTGTATATGATTGAACTATATTCTCAAAACTCTGAACCTTTTACTTGGGTGTTTGACACCGGTTGTGGGACTCACTTGTGTAACAATGTGCAGGGCCTGAGAAATAGTAGGAGACTCCTTTATGGGGAGGTTGACTTACGTATGGGTAATGGAGCAAAACTAGCTGCATTGTGCGTGGGAACTTATTCATTAGTTTTGCCAAATGGTTTAGTTTTAGACTTAGAAGATTGTGTTTATTTACCTTCTCTAGTAAAGAACATCATTTCAATTTCTTCTTTATGTAATAAAGGCTTTTCAAGCCTAATAAGTCGTAATAAATGTTCTATTTATTTCAATGAAATAAAATATGGAGATGGTATTTTGAATAATGGTATCTTTGTCTTACAAACTAAAAAATAATGTTCAACCTCTAATATATATAACGTTAACTCGAATAATCTCAATAAATCACTTATATGGCACAGTCGCTTAGGTCATATCAATGAAACAAGATTACCTAAGCTACATAAGGATGGGTATTTCAGACCATTCAAATATAAACCTTATGGAACTTGTGAGTCTTGCTTACTTGGTAAAAAGACCAAATTACCCTTCAAAGGTAAATGACAGCGAGCAGCGAAGACATTAGAACTCATACACTCTGAAGTATGCGGACCAATGTCAGTAACCGCAAGAGGTGTATTCTCCTACTTCATTACCTTTATCGATGATCATTCGTGATATGGGTATGTGTACCTTATGCGGTACAAATCTGAAGACTTTGAGAAATTCAAAGACTTCAAAACTGAAGTAGAAAACCAGCTTAATAAAAGTATTAAGTCACTAAGGTCTGACCGAGGTGGTGAATACTTAAGCGGCGAATTTCAAGATTACTTGAGAGAAAATGGCATTGTTTCCTAGTGGACTCCTCCGGGAACTCCACAACATAATGGGGTCTCCAAAAGGAGAAATCGAACATTATTAGATATGGTCCGATCAATGATGCCAGACACGGATCTACCTCTTTCATTTTGGGGTCTTGCTTTAGAAACTGCAACACTACTACTAAACCAAGTTCCTTCCAAGACTGTTAGTCAAACACCATATGAGTTATGGTCTAAGAAACGTCATAGTCTTAGTTATCTAAGAGTTTGGGGATGTGACGCATATGTCAAGCTCACACAAACTAACAAATTAGATGATATGGCAGTTAAATATAAGTTTGTAGGATATGCCTTGAACTCAAGAGCATACGTGTTCTACGTCCCAAATGAACAAAGAACATTTGTCTCACGAAATGCTAAATTTCTAGAGAATGAATTCCTTCTCAAGAAATATAGTGGGAGTAGACTTGACCTCGATGAGGTACAAGAAGAACAAACTAACATAGAACTAAACCCCAAGCCCCTCAAAAGGGCAGCGACGGAACAACCACAAGGTTATGAACTTAGAAGGTCTGGTAGGGAAAGACATGAGCCTGAAAGATATGGTTTCTATATTGATGAGGAACATGATCAAGTCATTGATAACGATCCCACCAGTTATGACAAAGCAATGCGTGACATTGATTCAGTCAAGTGGCTTGAGGCCATGAAATCCAAAATAGACTCTATGTATCAGAATCAAGTCTGGGACTTGGTAGATGCACCTGAAGGGATAAAACCCATAGGCTGTAAGTGGATTTACAAGCATAAAACTGATGTAGAAGGCAACATCCAAACCTATAAGGCTAGGTTGGTGGCGAAAGGTTATAGAAAAATCCAAGGAATTTACTATGAGGAAATCTTCTCATCTGTTGCAATGATAAAGTCCATTCGAATTTTACTGGCACTAGCTGCACACTTCGTTTATGAGATTTGGCAGATGGATGTCAAAAATGATTTCCTTAATGGGAACCTAGTAGAGGAAGTCTATATGACATAACCTGAGGGGTTTGCATCTAAGGATGATCATAATAAAGTATGCAAGCTTAAACGATCCATTTATGGACTCAAGCAAGCCTCCGAAAGTTGGAATATACGATTTGACGAGACAATCAAAGAATTTGACTTCATCAAAAATGTAGACGAGCCTTGTGTTTACAGGAAAAGTAGTGGGAGTGATGTTGTATTTCTTGTATTATATGTCGATGACATATTAATCATCAGGAATGATATTCCCATGATGAAAGCCATGTTAGAGTTCCTAAAACATGCCAATGATCTACTAAGCATGAAAAACATTGATTAAGAACATTATAAGTTGTGGAATACTTACAACGAATGGATTTGGGCTTTTAAAACTTTTGAGGAGATCTCCAAGATCCAAGCTTTGAGTGATGATTCCAACTCTTCAAGATGTTTCCCTATCACCTTTGTTGACTTGCTTATGTGCTAGCTTTGTTGATTTGATGAACAAAATCAAAGAGAGATGATGCCAAGTTCACGCCCAAGGAGGAATTAGTCTAGGGTTTGCTTTTGTTCAATGTGTGTAAAATGATGTAGAGATTTGCTTTTGGTAAAACCCTTTTACCCTTTTCACCAAAACTTGGTAGTTGTGTAAATGGTTTTACCAAAACCATTACAAGGTGGTTGGTGGCTTGGCATAAATGCCAACTACCCTCCACCTACCACACATGTGAAGTAGGCCCCACTATTTGAATTCAAAATTCAAATATCTCTACGAACATTTGCCGCGACTTGGTTCCGTTTAATCCGATTAAACGAACTTTCGTTGCTAAATAATTAAATCTAATTTAATTAAATAACGATGCCTCGCAAATATATTACGAACGTCGATTACGAATTAATTCTAAATTAATTCATTCGTTCATATTAAAGTCCGACTTTAATTTCGTAATGAAATCCAATTAATATTAATATATCTGATATATTAATTTCAGCCATTCGAATACATTAAATAGAAAAATCAAATTTAACTATTAAATTTATTTTACCGATTAATTTCAAATTAATCGTGTTCTCTCTCTACCGAACACATTTAATCCCATATTAAATAAAGCCCAAATTAATCCCAAATTAATTTTCTCTCTCTAAATTATTCCCAGATTAATTCTAATTTAAGTCAACTGTCATCGGTGAATCTTTGGGAAGCGACCCAAGAGATCTCTGGATATGTTGGCAGTAAATCCGGTTATCGGACTATCCGATAAAGTAAATACCTCGTACCACGTGCTTACCGATTTACAAGACATGGTTGGCTTTTAGCAAAGCACCGTGCCTACCCAATTCTCCAGAAATATTCTTACTGGAATACATAATCTATGTCAGGCGTAGTATACGTCGTATTGCGTATAGCGATCCAGTATCTGATGTCACGTGCAAGGCCTGGGGTTGGAATAGTGTATGCCCCGTACGAAACACATATCGGATATCAAGCAACTAGTCTCTTTGAATCGGATAATCATGACCTTGTCATATTATCTCGATGGTTGCAACACTATAGAGAACTAGTTCTGAATCCCTGCGTGATCATCATCTCCATATGTCTGAAGTGATACTTCCATCTTGACATCACATCCAATACACTACGATTCTCAATAAACCTAGAAGAGGCGCACACAAAACCTGTTAAAGCCATGGACGACCAAAACGAAAGTTTACCGATTGTCGCAAGTACTAGCGATGCAAGTCTCAGGTTAAGACCAAATACACCTACCCTGAAGCGGACTCCCATAGACACATATACATACTACCAATGGGATTCTGCGAGGTCTATCCAGAGCGAAGCTATTTTCCGTACCATCGGTAAAACACAACCTCCTATCGCACTTGCATAAGTATCCAATACTTAAACATATGAGAACTGTGTCGTTATGCCCTCACAACGTGCACAAGTGCAATACTAGTCTATTCCGCATTATCGATGTCCAGTCTCGATAATACTACGACTAGCGATATTTAATGATTAATCCTTTATGGATTGATATTGTCTCATATCATCTCAATCCGGAACTAATCATAAGGACTTCTACCATTTCTATATCAGTGTAAATAAATTACGAAACGGTAAAACGCAATTTCATTACTACATAGTTAATTTTGTACAAAAACACAATGTCTTTTACAAACAGTGACACTATGGGTCATAATTGTCTAACAATCTCCCACTTGGCCTATAGCCAGTCACTCAAGCATCTAACACCTGAACTATGTATATGTTTCTCAAACTTTTGCTGTGAAATAGCTTTCGTCAGCGGATCTGCAATGTTGTCATCTGATGCGACCTTCTCGATCTTCACATCGCCACGATGTATGATCTCACGAATCATATGGAAACGTCGAAGAACATGCTTGGATCGTTGATGAGACCGCGGTTCCTTAGCTTGCGCTATAGCCCCGTTATTGTCACAATACAATAGGACGGGCTCAGCTACTAACGGAACTACTCCTAATCCAATTAGGATTTTACGGATCCAAACTGCCTCTTTTGTTGCTTCAGCTGCAGCGATATACTCTGCTTCTGTTGTCGAATCGGCAACAGTCTCTTGCTTGGAAGATTTCCAGCTTACTGCTTCGTTTTTCAAACAAAATATGTACCCTGATTGCGACTTAGAGTCGTCTTTATCGGTTTGGAAACTTGCATCGGTATACCCAGTTACCTCAAGTTCTCCATCTCCATAAACTAAGAAAGCATCCTTAGTTCGTCTAAGATACTTAAGGATGTTCTTAACTGCCATCCAGTGACCATCACCTGGATCGGCCTGATAACGACTACACATGATCAAAGCATACGAGACATCAGGTTGCGTACATATCATGGCATACATGATCGATCCGACTGCCGAGGCGAACAGTATCCGACTCATGTTGTTTCTCTCATCTTGATTTTTAGGACACATGTCCTTAGATAGAGTGATGCCATGTGACCCTGGTAACAGTCCCCTATTGGACTGATCCATGTTGAATCTTTTCAACACTTTGTCAATGTACGTGCTCTGGGAGAGTCCAAGTAGCTTTCTAGATCTATCCCGGTAGATCTTTATTCCTAGAATATAGGCTGCTTCTCCCAGATCTTTCATGGAGAATTTTAATGAAAGCCAAGCCTTCACCGATGTTAACATGGGAATGTCATTGCCTATAAGCAATACATCATCAACATAAAGGATAATAAAAGTCAGTGCTCTCCCACTAACGTTCTTGTATACACAAGGATCATCTTCGTTTTGAATGAAATCATATTCTTTTATGATCTCATCAAAATGTTGGTTTCATGACCGCGATGCTTGCTTCAGTCCATAAATGGACCGATTTAACTTACAAACCTTGTTTGTAAGTTTAGGCACGATAAAACCGTCAGGCTGTTGCATATAAACATCCTCCAAAAGGTTTCCGTTAACGAAAGCGGTTTTAACGTCCATCTGCCATATCTCGTAATCGAAATATGCAGCAATAGCAAGCATTATCCGAATGGATTTAATCATGGCAACGGGTGAGAAAGTTTCATCGTAATCGACACCGAGTCGTTGACGATACCCCTTCGCTACAAGCCTAGCTTTGTACGTTTGTACGTTGCCATCCATGTCGGTCTTCTTCATGAAGACCCATTTGCATCCAATAGGCTTTACGCCTTGGGTGCATCAACCAGTGTCCAAACTTGGTTGGTGTACATGGAATCCATTTCAGACTTCATGGGTTCTTGCCATAAAGCGGAATCGATATCTTGTATCGCTTCCTCATACGTAGCCGGTTCAGTATCCTCAATGAGATTAATATATAGATGAGGTGAGATCAGAAACCCATATCTCTCAGGTTGTATCTGACTCTCTCCGACCTACGTGGTCCTTGTGTAATAGAAGATTGTGGTACAGTCTCATCCCGGATGGACTGTTCTTGTTCCGTTGAGGATTCTATGCCAGGAACTAATCACTCCGATTTTCATCAAGTTCTACTTTCCTCCCACTAACCACTGCATTTAGGAATTCCTTCTCAAGGAAAACCGCATGTAGAGCAACAAATACTTTGTTCTCTCATGGGTGATAGAAGTAATATCCTTAGGTTTCCCTAGGATATCCTACGTGTAGGGGTTTTAGGGGCTAAATCCGGTAACGCAACGGAAGCGGTGGAAAATCAAATTTTCCGATTTCAAAACTTTTTCTCGGATTAATTAATTAAACATATTTATTTAATTATCCAATAATTAAATTATGAAATAAAATTCAATAAATCATATTTAAGTGAATTTACCGAATTGCCCTTACACATGGTACTTTGTCCATTTTAGTCCGAAATTGATCTAATCAATTTTGAATGATTCTAAATCATTTCTAAGATGAAATTAGCATGTTCAAAACATCAAAACACCAAGGGCAACATAAATCCCCATTTTTCTTCATTTGGCCGAATGCACCACTTTGGTGCCAAAGTGTGCACTTTGTCATTTCATGCATCAAAACACATCAAGATGTAATCCAATGAACATTAAACTTTATATGCATCATATAAACATCTAAATACACAACATATATGAAAAGCCCCAAATTTGGAATTGGTCATGAACCCTAATTTTTCAATTTCTTCAAATTGGACAAATTAGACCAAATTGGTTAAATGCAATACTTTAATCATGTTTCTTCCATCCAATCAAAGTCTCAACACAATGAAACAACTCAAGATCAAATCTAGGTCATCTAAGAGTGGGTCAACAACTCTAGATTAGCAACAAGGTTTCCAAAACCATAAAAGAACACTTGTTACTACAATAACCATAAGCTTCCTTCATCATACATGCTTTACACTTTCACCAAAACTTCCATCATCAAAAACACAAAGAATAAAGAAAGAAATAACCTAAGAACATCATATGTAAAGCCTAGATCCTAAGGAACATTTTCCTTTCTAATAGTAAGTTGGAAAAACTTACTAAAAACAAGCTTTCTTTGGTTTCTTCTTTCTTTCTCACAAGCTTCCTTGGTTTCCATTAATGGAGTTTTCTTTTAAAGTGTATTAGTTTTGATACCAAATGAAATGAAAAATAATATATACTTGCATCACAAAGGCCTTGGCTGAATTTGGCAAAGGCATATACAAGAAATATTAATTTCAATTTCATTTGAATTTCATTAAATCAACTTGATAAAATATCTAAATAACACTTTAGATATTTATATTAAGTCAAAAAATGCAACTAAGAAAAATATAACTCTTATATTTTAAGTGTATGGCCGAATTTAGTGAGAAATAAAGGAAAAAGGTATTTTCATTTTTCAAACAATTTTGAACAAATATCTTAAGAAGTCAAAATCAATTTGACAACCTTTTTCTTTAATGTAAAGTCAAACATTTACACTTATAATCATTTCCTAACTTTATCATTTGGTGATATATTTATATTTTAATTATATTAATCATTTAACAATTAAATAATTAAATAATTAATTAAATACAAATATATCAATCAAATTATTATTATATTTACATTAAATATCTCAAATACATATATTGATGATATATGTCAAATACCTTTATTTGACTATTTATTAATGTGTATTTAATAATATCATATATTAAATACAAATACACATTAATTAGGAAATGACGGCTCGGCCCGTTCGCACGTATTTTTCGTTTAACGATTAAACGATTTATAAATAATCATCATTATTCATAAATGTTGCTCTAGTGCTCTACGAGTATGTTTCATTATTGAGACTCTCTAGATTCAGGTATATCCGTCACAAAATCCAATTCGTGTCCATAATCTATCCACCCGTAGATTATGACGATCACGGATAATCTCGCTGAATCATACAGGTCGAGGTCATTGCATACGTATAATCCCTCCGTCACAGGTATCCGGATAATCCCAGAGATATAGATGTAAACGTCAAATCTCTATAGGTATTATCCGTCGACGTATCTATTAGCAATCTCTAAATAACATTCGGAACTTACTTCCGAAGTATACTGTGGCCACAGATTTAACAGACTGCTAATTATATAGGACTACCTATGCTCTGTACACAGAACTGACGGATCCTATCTTGATACACACAGGAATCCTGAGGATCGGTCCACAACCAACGAACAGGCGGAGGTCTGATCTAAATAGAGCGGTGACGTGACTGCCATCTATGTGTGGAGGATGTCTCATACATCCACAGTGGTATCTCAAGTCGAAGAACCACTATGCTACTCAACCCGAGAAGATTCTTATTGACGTTGGTGTACCATCTATTAAGAATCTTCGGTGAGCCGTTTAGTTTTATACACTATAAAGACCTACACGTCTATACGAGTCTGCCTAGACTCATGGTTCATTGGGATAAACCATCGGACCAAGTCTCGATATACGACATGTACTGGTCTCAACAGATTTGACTAACCGACCCATGTTAGTGAATCTTGACCAGGAACTTTATTTGATAATATATATATCTCTAGCAATGACACTTTCCAATGTCAATTACAAACTAACTTTGTAACTGTGTACTACATTATATATTATCGGGCCTTTGTCTAATATATACATATCACTAAATCACATTTAGTTTCAATCTAATCGTAATCAGATCGAATACGTATATAAAAACAAGAGGTGCAACCATAAATATGTTATATTATGGAATAAGGGGATGTTCGTATTCATGAGTCAGACATAAATACGGTCCGGATTGGCGCTCTGAGCACCAACCCCGACAATTTCTCCCACTTGCTCTAGTGCCAATCCACGGTATCATATACACGTCTCAATTGTATCATATGCACATGGCCCTCAAAAGCTCACCAGTACTTAAGAGGCAAGAAACAAGTCCGCTATGAAATATTGAGTTTGTCAAACAAACTCCATCGTTTCCCATAGTTAACATCATTCATATTTTGTAGAATCTAAATTATAAATTAATGTGACACTGATGCTACATCAGTATTATGCTACAGCTACTAAGTTGTCCAAGTATTTAGGGATCAAATCCAAAAATACTATGAGGACAACCGCAAGCACAACACAAATTTAAAACTTCTAATTTATAAGGTCACTATGCAACTTCATAAGTCAATACTTCATAAGTTGCATTTAATTCTACTCAGTTAGTAGAATCATTCGTGACACTCCCACTGCATCTTTTGTGACTACTTATGACGTAGACTGTCTAACTTCATAATTAGTCTCAAAACTAATATGACCCTAATGGTTGCATACTGTATTCTCCATGAATTAAAAACTCGTTCTTAATATCTCAATGATAACAAAGAATGTGTTTCAAGATCCATCATATGGTCTATAGGATATCAAAATAACTCGTAACAATTACGATTAAATCGATATCTACAATCGCACATTATAAAGCATTTATTATGTCATCATCAAATGAGATATAAGATTGATTAGACATTCTAATCAATATCTCTTTCGAAAAATGAATCATCATTTACGAAAGATGAATACTTTATATAAGACACACAATAACTGTCATACAGATAGCCTAGTTATGTCCTTAATTAGATCATATCTAATGTACGAATAATAGGAGTATCTCACAAGTCTCTTGGTTTTATATCTTATATATAAAACTATATATCATATATAACAAAGACTACTCCCACTGTTTTCACGGAGTAAAGAAGACTTAGGTAAACCTTTTAACTTACAAAAATCTCATTATTACTATAATAATGATTATGTTGTTAGGATATATAAAACTAGAAAGTAATTTGTACGCTCCTACTAACCCTTTTATCACATATCTATTCTATATACTTTGACAAGATCAGACAATCTGACGATATCAAAAATAGAGAACACATATTTATGGAAGACTTATCCGAGTCTACAATAGGCTCTGTAAGCTAGCACAAAACTGCGATCTCAACAGAACACAAACTCTAGGGCCATTCCAGAATGAACTCTTCAAACAAAGAAATCACAACTGATCTCTTATCTGAATATGTCATTCAAAAATGCCACTTTGCATTCTTTAGTTAAAATGTACAGTTTCATATTAACATTAACCAATATATCTCTAATTGTTCATTTAGTGTGACTAGAGATAAGTTTTCTCAGAATCTACAATAGATTGCTGAGTATAACTTTTCTCACTGTCATACTGTAAAGGTCAAACCTTTAATAAGCTCACAATGCTTTCGCTGCAAAAACAATTAGCACATTTTATGAACTAATTCATAATAAAAGCTTAATCAAGTTCAAAACTTGATCGTAGTAAGCTATGAACAATCTTAGATCTATGGTTCAATGGTGAACTTCCAGAATCGATATCAAATATCGCTTCCATTATAAGTCATAGGATAATTTTTCTTCAATAAGAAAACAACAGAACCATTAAGTATCAAATACTCGTGAATGATTCTGTTATCCTATTAGACTTATATAGAAGATGTATAAGGGTTGTTTCATCTTATTAATTACGTAGTTCCATTTATAATTTATCATTCTCACATTTGACTTCAATAAGTCAAGTCTTTTTCTACAATAATTAACATCAGATGTTACACACCAAGTAATAAAACAATTTTATTACTTAGGATCGTAGGAAAGATATTCTATTAAATAGAATACAATATTCTATAAACAGAATAAACGATAAACATTTACTTATACCTCCAAGGTGTAAGTAATTTCCATTATATAACTATTATATAAAAGAAACATTCAAATCTTAAACTTTTCAAGATTCGGATTTTCTACCTATACATATCATATATGTAACTGTAGAAATTAATGGAACATTAATTAAAGAGATGAATTAGTGTTACTGGAGCATAACCCCAAGAGTATTGAAACTAATTCGGTAACATTCAATATCAAACGAATCAAATCATATAAGATTCGACTGCTCCCACTACTCAATTCCATCAAGATGGAATCGTGGAAGAACAATATTGAATATGAATCATATTCATTAAATAACCTTAGAACTAATTGCTTTAAATTCATACGTTTGATCGTATCAAAGATCTTTGAACAGTTCAAAGACAAGTAATGAATTTTGAGGATAGAATTCTCTAAAACCTTTAGATTGAATATATT
Source organism: Zanthoxylum bungeanum (assembly GCA_019454045.1). NCBI lineage: Eukaryota > Viridiplantae > Streptophyta > Magnoliopsida > Sapindales > Rutaceae > Zanthoxylum > Zanthoxylum bungeanum. The sequence goes on from SKCR01015710.1 coordinate 21,016, forward strand.
TGAACAAGTCAAAAATGTTCAATTTATTACGTTTCATCAGAACAGGTTGAAAGTTCTTGATACTTTCAAGACTTTCAATATGTGTTCCTTCAGAAACACGTAACTAAGTTATGACAATTCATCAACTAAGTTACGAAGTATAGAAAACTACCTTAAGCAATTACAATTTATTAAACTACATAAATCTAATGTATCAGTTAAATAGATCTGGTGGTCCAATGACAATCATTGGTTAAATGAGATCTTAATCAATTTCCTGAATACAATATTCATTAAATGGATAAGGATGTGTGGTGTGTGTGGATAATATGACCCATAGCGTCACTATTTGTACAGATCATGGTGTTGTTGTACAAATTAACTATGTGAAAAAGGAGATTGCACTCTTATCATTTGTGATTAGATAACCTTAGATATATAAATGATGAGAGGTCCCTATGATTTGTTCCTGGACGGAGAATGATATGAGACAGTATCAGTCCACGTAGGATAAATCATTAAATATCCCTAGTCGTAGTATTATCGAGACAGGACATCGATAATGCGGAATAGGCTAGTATTGCACTTGTGCGCGTTGTGAGGGCACAACGACATAGTTCTCATATATTTAAGTATTGGATACTTATGCAAGTGCGATAGGAGGTTGTGTTTCACCGATGTTACGGGAAACAGCTTCGCTCTGGATAGACCCCTCGGAATCCCATTGGTATTATGACTATGTGTCTATGGGAGTCCGACATCAGGGTAGGTGTATTTGGTCTTAACCTGAGACTTGCACCGCTAATACTTACGATAATCGGTAGACTTTGGTCTTGGTGGTACAGGGCTTTAACCGGTTCTGCGTACACCACTTCTGGGTTTATCAGAGAGTCGTAGTGTATTGGGTGTGATGTCAAGACGGAATTATCACTTCAGTCATAGTGGAGATGATGTCACGCAGGATATGGTACTAGTGCTCTTGAGTGATGCGCATCCAATCATGATATTATGGTACTAGTTACCAGACATCCGACATGTGCTTCGGACGGGGCAGACACTTATCCAGCCCCAGCCCTAGCACGTGACTATCCGATACTGGGCCGATATACACAATACTACGGTATACTACGCTTGATACAGATCTATATATTCCTATAAGAATATTTCTGGAGAATTGGGTAGACATGGCGCTTTGCTAGAAGCCAACCTTGTCTTGTAAATCGGTATAAACGTAGTACGAGGTGCTTACGTGTTCGGATAGTCCGACGACCGTATTTACTGCCAACATATCCGGGGATCTCATGGGTCGCTTCCTGAAGATTCACCGATGACGTATGACTCGCACTTTAATTAATCTGGGATTAATTGGAAGAGAGAGAAAATTAATCTGGGATTAATTCGATGAGAGAGAAAATTAATCTGGTATTAATTATGGAGATATTTTATATGGGATAAAATATCGTTTAAAGAGAGAGAACGATTAATTTGGAATTAATCGGTAAAATAATATATTCGATATATTATACGAAATTAGATTTCGACGCGGAATTGAAATTGGATTTTAATTCGGGCGAACGAATTAATTTAGAATTAATTCGTTAGCGACATGAATAGTGAATTTGCTAGGCGTAATCACTTAATTACGACGCGACGGAAAATTCGTTAATTTGGAATTAGCGAACCCGAGCCCGAGAGTGATTGCGAGCGCATTCGCATTTCGAATTCGAACGCGGCACGCAAGTCACATCAAGCGTCAAATCGCTAGTCGCATCAATTGTCAAATCACTTGTCACTTTGAGTGATGTGACATGACATGTTGTCACTTTAATAAAGTGACTTGATGTGAATAGTGATAGTTGATTGAAAAGCACTTTTGCTTTTTGACTTTTGCTTTTTTGAAAAGTAAAAGGAATTGATTATTAGAAATAAAAGTGGTAAATGGTTTTAATTAATTTTGGAAATTAAATATAAACCTTATTTACACTTTTTCACTCTCTCTCCCTTTTTTTACGTTTTTTGTTGAAACCTTTTTCCCTCTTTTTTCTTCTTCTCTTCCTCACGGCTTGGAGCCAAATTTCTTCTCTCATTTTTGGTGATGGCCGAATCTATGAGAAGCAAGGAAGAAGATGATGTGCTAGCACACCTTGAGTGATACATAGGTGATAGGGAAGTGTCTTCATGAGCTTGGATTTATTTTTGGAGCTTGAAGCTTTGAGCTTCCATGGAGTCATCAATGGCCGATCATGGAGGAGACCACCACCACCAAAACCGAGCAGTCCATAGCAAGGAGAAGCCTTGGGCGAGCTTATGGAGGGAGCTTGAAGGCTTGTATTCTTCATTTCATCAAAACCCATCAATGTGAGTATGAATTCCTCCTTACTCCTTGATGTATTCATGTGTTTTCTTGCTTGATTTCATGATTCTTGGGACCTAATTAGGAACTCAACAATGGTATCATGAGCCTTGAACAAGCATGAAAACGTTAGGGTTAAAATTGGGTAAAACGAATTTGGGCATGTTTTGATGAAATTGTTTGTTATAGTATGCTTAAATGAGATGGAATTAATGATTGATTAGATCAATTTGAAGAAATTGTGTTTGGAACAAATTTCCCCAATTTTTTGTGTAGGCCAAAGTTGACAAAATTGGGTAAACTCAATTTGAGCATCAATTGATTAAATTGTTTAGTATAGTATGCTTGAATGAGGTTGAATTGATGTTGTGCATGATCAATTTCATGAAATTTGGTTGGATCCTTTTTTCCCCAAATTTTGGGCATGACAAATTTGGGTAAACTTGATTTTGAGCATGTTTGATGAAATTGGATGATTTAGAATGCTTAAAGTATGTTTAATTGAGGATTGATTGGATCAATTTGTTGAAAATGAGTTTGGAACAATTTTCCCCAAATTGCTTATGTTGGCCAAAATTAAAGAACCCTAAATTTCTTGGTAATTTTGTTTGTTTGATCATTGGATGACTTAAAACAATTGGGTAATGTTGTTTTGAAGTTCAATTGGATTGAATTTTGATTTGGAACAATTTTTCCCTTTTAAAGTGGCTTGGCCGAATTCAATTGAATATGAAATTCATTGTGTTTTTTGTATTTTGATTCATTGGATGAATTTAATTGATTTGGTAATGATGATTGTGGATTCAATTGGATTGAAACCGAATCGGATTGAAAAACCCCTAATTACCGAGAACAAAAGCATGTAAATGGGTTTGATTTTAATAAATTGTGTTGGACACTATTTAATGTTAAAGTGCATGATTAATTAGGCTAATTGATGTTTTAGAAATGTTAATTGGATAATTAATTGTGTATTACACTTAGGTTAATTAATTATGGAATTTGGAATTTTATAAGTTAATTAATTGGGCTTATTTTGGAAATTGGGCCTTAAGGTTGTAATTGGGCTTTTGGGCTTGGTTGTACCAAGTTAGGTTTAGGCCAATTTGGTTGGATCCAATTGGGCCCAAAACCGCATCCATAAAGTCCAATTATGACTTAATGGACCCTAATTATTTAATTGGGTCTAATGGGCCAAAATTAATTTAAAGGCTTATGGGGTAACTCCCGGATTGGACTTTGGTTATCGGTTTTACCCGAGTTGACCAAAAATCCACGCCTTAAGAAATTAATTAAAAGCCCATTGGACTTTAATTAAATAAACGTTGGACGTTAATCGGACTTAAAGACCCGTAATGATTGAATTTGGAATTCAAGTCGTAAAGGTTCGTTAATAAAGTGTAATATTCACTTTGGAATTGAATAGTGAATTAGAATTAAATGCGCATTAAATTGGATTTAATTATGTAGTTTAATTTAATTCGAGAATTCGTACTTTGAGTACTTATTCGCAAAACGAGTTTGACTCGAGCAAAAATCAAATCATTGTTTAAACATTGGATGATCACTAATTATCAGATTAATTAATTGGATTGGATTGATTGATAACATGCTTGTATGAATACATGGTTGCGATGCATGAATAATGTATATCAGATGGATATTAGTCGGGTGGGGAAATTTTGGAAATTGTTGTAATAAATTTGATTTATTAAATTGGACCTGCGTGTCCAGCCTTATCACCTCTATACTCTTTGTATTCTCTTCTCACCTATTCCCCTCAATGTAAATGAGGTTTCTTTAAAAGTGTAGTGTAACGGGTAGAAGTAAATACATGTGCTAGCTTTGGAGAGAGAAAATGAGAGATTTGATCTAGGATCAATGTAAAGTATCCATCCGCATATCATTATTATTTTATTTCATACTCGCTTTATTATGTGTTTAGAATGCATGTTTAAGGGTGTATGATGATGAGACCTTAACAAAGATAATAAATTGGTAGCCAATTTGCACGCGAAAAACCCTCATCAAATATCATGCGTTTTCCTTCCATTGAGTGATTCTTACTCAAGATCCGAGATTGGCATGGGTTGTTGGCCAAAGTCAAGCCCTTGTCCGTCGAAGATGTGTTTGAATCACGAAGGCTTTGTTCCATCTCGGTGTCTTGTCCAAGTTGTGCTTTGTTGGCCAAAGTCAAGACCACTTCTTGTCCATCAACATTGATTACGAAGCTTTCCATGGTCAATGGGTCACACTTGACTGGGATCACTAAGTTTGTTGTGCCAAAGCCAAGGCTTAGTTGATTCAGAGGAAAAAGGTTAGGTAATACATTGGATGTATTGGCATATATAAGATATATGTTTAGGATTTGGATATCCGCCTACTGGATCTAGGAATTGGATGGGATCCAATTGATCTTCGAGATCTACCTAGTTAATTATCATACAATTTGTTGGCCAAAGTCAAGATTGTGTGATATTTAACGGGATCCTAGCCCACTAGGAAACATGGTTTCCCGAGTACTCGACAGAGGGTTAGAGGCTCGCCGAAAAATAGTGGGAGGCAAGAATTGAATTTGCAATACTCGTTCAATTACTCGCCATACGCGCTCATTCAAATTATTTCGTCGTTAGATTAAATGTTAGTTGGACTAATATTTAAATTTTTGTTTTAATAATCAGTTGGACTGTATTATATTTGATTATATATAATTGGATTATATTAATCAATATATTTGAATTAATTAATTTCAGTTTACAGATTTTATAGTTGGACTATAGTAATCAATGTAATTGAGGTTAATTAATTTAGATTATATTTGATTATATAGTTGGACTATTATAATCATTATAATAAATAGTACCACAAATCGTTGATTAAATAGTTGGACTATTAGAATCAAGATATAAAAATGAAAGATTAGTGTTTAAGACATAATCCTGGGTGAAAATGTATTTAAACGACTTTAATTTTCAAATTGGGAATAAATTTCAGGATGGTCCTCGAAAAATAATAAGTTATTTTATTTGATAAAATAACGTATTATGCCTAAGCCCAGAGTTAAGCAAATAGTAGAGCATAATCTTTGGAAGATCATGTAATGATAACTTAAGTGCTTAATCCATTCTGTTTGTCATAATTATGTTCACAGCTAGTATTAAAATTGGATTTTAGATACTTAGTGTGGTACATAAAATATATATATTGATGTTCAGAATCTATTTTGAACAGGATACTGACTTCAATTGAGATTTATCTGCGAATTGAAAACGGGACGAAAGTCGCTGTTTTAACCGTAGATATCTGAATTTAGGAACTACCTTCGGGTTAGTACTTAAATTAGAAACTGTTATAATGTAGCTAGTTTGACTAGAAACATTATCTCTATATCGAGTATAACCCGCTGCGGGGGTGTACCTTTATATTCTAGAACACTAAAGTGTTTCATTATATAAAGATGATATTGAGATAAACACATTAGATGTGAATAAATGATTTATATTTTGAATATAAATAATATCTCAAATATATAACATGACAAATAAATAGCTCAAACTGATTTGATCAGTTAAGAAACTTAATTATGGCATAGTTGTCAGGGACACTGATAAACAAGAATCGTATATCCGCACTTTTGAAGAGTGGATACCAGGACTGATTTGATTCCATTCAAATAAAGTCTACGAATCTAGTCTATTTGGGCAAAGTGCCTAAAACACTATTTACTTGGTAAAAGTGTAAATGCCACCGATCTGTTAGCCCTACTTCATAGTGAAGCAAGTGGGCCCATGTCTAGCTAGGCTAGATATGGATATGAATATTTCGTGACCTGTACGGATGTGGCATCGCGTATGGTTATGTGTTTCTTTTGAAACACAAATCGGAAACTTTTAGAGTTTCGACACGAAATAGACAAATAGATCGGCTAAAGTATTAAACCGTCACGGTAAGACCGTAATGAATAATACTTAAACAATAAGTTTCTAGTATATTTGAAAGAGTATAATATTCTTTCAAATAAGGACTCCTTCCGGAACACGTCAGTTTGATGGTGTGTCCGAACAGATTAACCGAATTTTGTTTGACATGATAAGGTTAATCACGAGTCGCTCTGAGCTACCATTTCCTTCGACGGATATGCTAAACAGTGCAATAACTTATTTTGAATAAGGTTCCATAAAATCTGTTTGATAGATTACATATTAGATATGAACGGGAAAGAAACCGGGTTTCTCATTCCTGATAATTTGGGTATGCTAGGCATATGTTTGGATGATACCAAACTAAAACCCAAATAGGATAAGTGCCAAATGTAGGTCATCCTAGGGATGCCGTAAGTATTGTACTTATACACCTCACAAGAGAACAATTAGATTGTTGCTCACCATACGTTTTTCCTGATAGGAATACCGATATGCAGTGGTAAGTGGGAGGATAGTATAACTCGATGGAAATCGGAGAGTAATACTGTTCAAGGCATCAAATCTTAATGGAACACAAATAGTTCATCAAGGATGAGACTATTACCATTAATCTTCGAATACACAAGAACCGCGTAAGTCGGACAGAGTCGGAAAACAACCTGGGGTATGGGTTTCTGATCTAACCTTATAAAGATGTGAATCTTATTGAGGAATACCAACTGACTACGCATGAGGAAGTGATATAAGGTATCAACTCCCTAATTATGGCAAAGTGCCGTATAATCCGAAATGGATTCCATTTATATCAACCAGTTTGGATACTAGTTGATGTACCACAAGGCATTGTGCCTAATGGTACTTAAAAGTCTTCTAGGAAGACATACATGGATGGAAACATACCAGCGTATAAAGCTAGGCTTTTAACGGAAAGGTATCGTTATCAACATTGTGTTGATTACGATTCAACCTTTTACCTGTTGCCACGGTAAATCCATTTGGATAATGCAAGTTATTCGATCCATGATTGGATTATAACAAGCATTAGGTTCTTAGAATTATCGTTTTGATATAATCATAATGGTGTATGATTTAATTCAAAACGAAAATAATTCTTGTGTATATAAGGAGGTTAGTGGGAGCGCACTGACAGTGGCTGTCCTATAAAATAATGATAATACGTCATTTCTTGGAAATGATATTCCCATAAAATAAATATCGGCGAAAGCTTGGCTTTCGAAATACTCTCCTAGAAACCGTACATTGAAAATGTACAACACCTGGTGTATCATACTCTTTGAGCATATGGATTCACAAACAGGGCAATCCGAGTGATAGTCACTGGATTAATGTTAAAAGCATCCATTAGTATCTTAGAGAACTAAGGATGTTGTCTTAGTCTATGGAGAAGTAGAACTTGAAGTGACTGGGATCACTGTAGCAAGTTTCCTATAACTGATAAAGACGACTAAAGGTCGCAAACGGTACTATATAGTTTGAATAACGTAATAGTGAGCTGGAAATCTTCCAAGTAAGATACTGTTACCGAATAAACAACAGATGCGGGTTGTTGCTGCAGCTGAAGCAGCAATAGAAGTCATTTGGGTTGATACAAATCTAATTAGATTAGATATAGTTCTGTTAGCAGCTGAGTTAGGCGTCAGCACAGACTAAAGAATTAATGGTCTCATCAACGATCCAGATACATACTTAGATACTCATCTGATTCATTCGGATCATATCGTGGCGATGTGATGATCGAATAAATCGCATCAAGATGATAATCATGCAAATCCGCTGACGAAAGCATTTCTCAGCAGTTTGAGCCAACTGTACATAGTTCGGGTGTAGGACACTTGAGTGACTGGCTTGTGCCAAGTGGGAGATTGTTGGATAATATGACACATAGCGTCACTATTTGTATAGATCATGGTGTTGTTGTACAAATTAACTATGTGACAAAGGAGATTGCACTCTTATCATTTGTGATTAGATCACCTTAGATATATAAATGATGAGAGGTCCCTATGATTTGTTCCTGGACGGAGAATGATATGAGACAGTATCAGTCCACGTAGGATAAATCATTAAATATCCCTAGTCGTAGTATTATCGAGACAGGACATCGATAATGCGGAATAGGCTAGTATTGCACTTGTGCGCGTTGTGAGGGCACAACGACATAGTTCTCATATATTAAGTATTGGATACTTATGCAAGTGCGATAGGAGGTTGTGTTTCACCGATGGTACTGGAAACAGCTTCGCTCTGGATAGACCCCTCGGAATCCCATTGGTATTATGACTATGTGTCTATGGGAGTCCGACATCAGGGTAGGTGTATTTGGTCTTAACCTGAGACTTGCACCGCTAATACTTACGATAATCGGTAGACTTTGGTCTTGGTGGTACAGGGCTTTAACCGGTTCTGCGTACACCACTTCTGAGTTTATCAGAGAGTCGTAGTGTATTGGGTGTGATGTCAAAACGGAAGTATCACTTCAGTCATAGTGGAGATGATGTCACGCAGGATACGATACTAGTGCTCTTGAGTGATGCGCATCCAATCATGATATTATGACCAGGTCATGAATATCTGATTATAGAGACTAGTTACCAGACATCCGACATGTGCTTCGGACGGGGCAGAGCCCTAGCACGTGACTATCCGATACTGGGCCGATATACACAATACTACGGTATACTACGCTTGATACAGATCTATATATTCCTGTAAGAATATTTCTTGAGAATTGGGTAGGCATGGCGCTTTGCTAGAAGCCAACCTTGTCTTGTAAATCGGTATAAACGTAGTACGAGGTACTTACGTGTTCGGATAGTCCGACGACCGTATTTACTGCCTACATATCCGGGGATCTCATGGGTCGCTTCCTGAAGATTCACCGATGACGTATGACTCGCACTTTAATTAATCTGGGATTAATTGGAAGAGAGAGAAAATTAATCTGGGATTAATTCGATGAGAGAGAAAATTAATCTGGGATTAATTACGGAGATATTTTATCTGGGATAAAATATCGTTTAAAGAGAGAGAACGATTAATTTGGAATTAATCGCTAAAATAATATATTCGATATATTATACGAAATTAGATTTCGACGCGGAATTGAAATTGGATTTTAATTCGGGCGAACGAATTAATTTAGAATTAATTCGTTAGCGACGTGAATAGTGAATTCGCTAGGCGTAATCACTTAATTTCGACGCGACGAAAAATTCGTTAATTTGGAATTAGCGAACCCAAGCCCGAGAGTGATTGCGAGCGCATTCGCATTTCGAATTCGAACGCGGCACGCAAGTCATATCAAGCGTCAAATCGCTAGTCGCATCAATTGTCAAATCACTTGTCACTTTGTGTGATGTGACATGACATGTTGTCACTTTAATAAAGTGACTTGATGTGAATAGTGATAGTTGATTGAAAAGCACTTTTGATTTTTGACTTTTGCTTTTTTGAAAAGTAAAAAGAATTGATTATTAGAAATAAAAGTGGTAAATGGTTTTAATTAATTTTGGAAATTAAATATAAACTTTATTTACGCTTTTTCACTCTCTCTCCCCTTTTTTACGTTTTTTGTTGAAACCTTTTTCCCTCTCTTTTCTTCTTCTCTTCCTCACGGCTTGGAGCCAAATTTCTTCTCTCATTTTTGGTGATGGCCGAATCTATGAGAAGCAAGGAAGAAGATGATGTGCTAGCACACTTTGAGTGATACATAGGTGATAGGGAAGTGTCTTCATGAGCTTGGATTTATTTTTGGAGCTTGAAGCTTTGAGCTTCCATGGAGTCATCAATGGCCGATCATGGAGGAGACCACCACCACCAAAACCGAGCAGTCCATAGCAAGGAGAAGCCTTGGGCGAGCTTATGGAGGGAGCTTGAAGGCTTGTATTCTTCATTTCATCAAAACCCATCAATGTGAGTATGAATTCCGCCTTACTCCTTGATGTATTCATGTGTTTTCTTGCTTGATTTCATGATTCTTGGGACCTAATTAGGAACTCAACAGTGTGATCTAGTATCAAACCATCCTTTACCATACAGAATAAGCATCCAATACTTAAGCGATTAAATTCATAAAGCACCGTTCTAAATTATTTACTACTAGTTGTATTTAATATATATAACAATTGTTTATTAAGAACAAGTAATTATCCAATAGTCGCAAGTTCCGATATCAAATATCAAAACAATCGTTAACTAATATTTTTAAATAACTAGACGGGAGATCTGGTATCCATACATATAGTTGTAGTATTTGTGAAAATCGATATTTTCTATACACAACTATACACATCTCCTTTCTTTAGCTTTACTATTTGCATTCAACTATTCACAACAATTGTAAATAATTGATTAGCAAATTGTGTCGGGCACATTACCTCTAAAGGTAGTTAAAGCTTAGAAACGTCATTACTAGATAAACAAATACCTAATAGGGCTTTCTTAATGCCAGTCAAGAATCTCGAGACATGAACTAATTCAAGTCAATTCTTACTGCATAAGAAACTATTTTCTCTAGAGTATTATTTCCTAAAAGGGATATCTATCTAGATTATCTATTGTGACTTAGAAACTAAGTCATTAACCATCTTGATTTTAGAATAAAATCAGAACAACAGTTCCCGATGGTATAAACCAATCTAATAATATCCTAGTCTAGTGGTATATAGAACCTATTCTAGAATAACTGCAACCAAGAGTCAAGTCAGATAACATATCAAAATATGTGTGCAGTGAATTAAAAGTTTAATTCTATCTAATATAGATTAAGGAAACACAAACAAGCGACTATTTCCATAATAATACACACTACCAAAGTTAAGGAATTTTTAAACTTAGCAGTGCCTCCCACTATTTTACGTAATACCGTAATCCCCAACGGAAAAACGAGAATTCAATAATTAAATCGAATTCCATAATGGGAAGAGGACCCCATGAATATATTTCGACTCACAGCACAGGCACGGTCTCGCCTACGTATATTCACAGGTAGACAACTCATTGTCAATCACTCACTAGTGACTCCGAGGTTCTAGTCCTGGTCGTTTCTCATTGTCGCTGCTAAGGCAGGCCCACAAGGAGACGTACCAAGGTTAAACTCATCAATGATAAACTCAAGTTACTTGCGTAACCCTGACAGCTAGGGCACGTTCAGGATTCCGCTTTCGCTTGAATTTATCTAGTATCTAATATACATTCGGCATAAATAAATTTCTATCAGCTACATCCTCACAGCAGAGGCACGGTCTCAGATGTAGTCAACGAAAAGATATTTATAAACCGTATTGACAAGACGGACCAACAAACAAGTATTTCAAATACTAGTTACTTTAAAACCTTATTAAGCGGGGATATTCCATTAAGTGTCATACACCCTAAATCTAATCAAATTAGATTATAACATGCATGTATAAAGTCAATAAAACATGATTAAACATTGAATAAAACAAGCTAATCATTTATGGAGGCCTAGAATCAGACTCGCTCTGATACCATTTTGTAGGGGTTTTAGGGGCTAAATCCGGTAACACAGCGGAAGCGGTGGAAAATCAAATTTTCCGATTTCAAAACTTTTTCTCGAATTAATTAAATAAACATATTTATTTATTTATCCAATAATCAAATTATGAAATAAAATTCAATAAATCATATTTAAATGAATTTACCGAATTGCCCTTACACTTGGTACTTTGTCCATTTTAGTCCGAAATTGATCTAAACAATTTTGAATGATTCTAAATAATTTCTAAGATGAACTTAGCATGTTCAAAACATCAAAACACCAAGGGAAACATAAATCCCCATTTTTCTTCATTTGGCCGAATGCACCACTTTGGTGCCAAAGTGTGCACTTTGTCATTTCATGCATCAAAACACATCAAGATGTAATCCAATGAACATGAAACTTTATATGCATCATATAAACATCTAAATACACAACATATATGAAAAGCCCCAAATTTGGAATTGGTCATGAACCTAATTTTTAAATTTCTTCAAATTGGACAAATTAGACCAAATTGGTTAAATCCAATACTTCAATCATGTTTCTTCCATCCAATCAAAGTCTCAACACAATGAAACAACTCAAGATCAAATCTAGGTCATCTAAGAGTGGGTCAACAACTCTAGATTAGCAACAAGGTTTCCAAAACCATAAAAGAATACTTATTACTACAATAGCCATAAGCTTCCTTCATCATACATGCTCTACACTTTCACCAAAAATTCGATCATCAAAAACACAAAGAATAAAGAAAGAAATAACCTAAGAACATCATATGTTAAAGCCTAGATCCTAAGGAACATTCCTTTCTAATAGTAAGTTGGAAAAACTTACTAAAAATCAAGCTTTCTTTGGTTTCTTCTTTCTTTCTTACAAGCTTCCTTTGGTTCCATTAATGGAGTTTTTTTTTAAAGTGTATTAGGTTTTGATACCAAATGAAATGAAAAAAAATATATACTTGCATCACAAAGGCCTTGGCCGAATTTGGCAAAGGCATATACAAGAAATATTAATTTCAATTTCATTTGAATTTCATTAAATCAACTTGATAAAATATCTAAATAACACTTTATAGATATTTATATTAAGTCAACAAATGCAACTAAGAAAAATATAACTCTTATATTTTAAGTGTATGGCCGAATTTAGTGAGAAATAAAGGAAAAAGATATTTTCATTTTTCAAACAATTTGAACAAATATCTTAAGAAGTCAAAATCAATTTGACAACCTTTTTCTTTAATGTAAAGTCAAACATTTACACTTATAATCATTTCCTAACTTTATCATTTGGTGATATATTTATATTTTAATTATATTAATCATTTAACAATTAAATAATTAAATAATTAATTAAATACAAATATATCAAATATATGTATTATATTTACATTAAATATCTCAAATACATATATTGATGATATATGTCAAATACCTTTATTTGACTATTTATTAATGTGTATTTAGTAATATCATATATTAAATACAAATACACATTAATTAGGAAATGACGGTTCGGCCCGTTCGCATGTATTTTTCGTTTAACGATTAATAAATGTTGCTCTAGTGCTCTACGAGTATGTTTCATTATTGAGACTCTCTAGATTCAGGTATATCTGTCACAAAATCCAATTTCGTGTCCATAATCTATCCACCCGTAGATTATGACGATCACGGATAATCTCCCTGAATCATACAGGTCGAGGTCATTGCATACGTATAATCCATCTGTCACATGTATCCGGATAATCCCATAGATATAGATGTAAACGTCAAATCTCTATAGGTATTATCCCGTCGACGTATCTATTAGCAATCTCTAAATAACATTCGGAACTTACTTCCGAAGTATACTGTGGCCACAGATTTAACAGACTGCTAATTATATATGGACTACTTATGCTCTGTACACAAAACTGACGGATCCTATCTTGATACACACAGGATATCCTGAGGATCGGTCCACACCCAACGAACAGGCGGAGGTCTGATCTAAATAGATCGGTGACGTGACTGTCATCTAAGTGTGGAGGATGTCTCATACATCCACAGTGGTATCTCAAGTCGAAGGACCACTATGCTACTCAACCCGAGAAGATTCTTATTGACGTTGGTATACCATCCATTAAGAATCTTCGGTGAGCCGTTTAGTGTTTATACACTATAAACACCTACACGTCTATACGAGTCTCCCTAGACTCATGGTTCATTGGGATAAACCATCGGACCAAGTCTCGATATACGACATGTACTGGTCTCAACAGATTTGACTAACCGACCCATGTTAGTGAATCTTGACCAGGAACTTTATTTGATAATATATATATCTCTAGCAATGACACTTCCCAATGTCAATTACAAACTAACTTTGTAACTGTGTACTGCATTATATATTATCGGGCCTTTGTCTAAAATATACATATCACTAAATCACATTTAGTTTCAATCTAATTGTAATCAGATCGAATACGTATATAAAAACAAGAGGTGCAACCATAAATAAGTTATATTTATGGAATAAGGGGAAGTTCGTATTCATGAGTCAGACATAAATACGGTCCGGATTGGCGCTCTGAGCACCAATCCCAACACTACGAATATGCATTTATCCGATTTGGGCTCAAGTTTGGTACCTTCCAAACGTTTGACGTATGCCCAACATCCCCAAATCTTCAGGAATGAGAAACCCGGTTTCTTTCCTGTCCATATCTCATACAGAGTCTGTTGTACAGACTTTGACGGAACCTTATTCAAAATAAGAATTGCACTGTTTAATGCATATCCCCAGAAGGAAATAGATAGCTCAGTGCGACTCATTATAGACCTTACCATGTCCAACAAAGTTCGATTTCTCCGTTCGGACACACCGTTTAATTGCGGTGTTCCAGGAGGTGTCCACTGTGAAAGAATACCATATTCTTTCAAGTAATCTAGAAACTCATTGCTCAAGTATTCGCCACCACGGTCCGACCGCAATGTCTTTATACTCTTGCCGGTCTGTTTTTCAACTTCGTGTCGAAACTCTTTGAATTTCTCAAAAGTTTCCGACTTGTGTCTCATAAGATACACATAACCATAACGCGATGCATCATCCGTAAAGGTTACGAAGTATTCATATCCACCTCTAGCCTGGCTAGACATGGGCCCACATACGTCACTATGAATGAGGGCTAACAGTTCGGTGGCACGTTCACCCTTACCGCTAAAAGGTGATTTAGGCATTTTGCCTAATAAGCAAGATTCGCAGACGTCATATGAATTTGGATCAAATCCGTCCAAGTACCCACTCTTCGAAAGTGTGGCTATGCGAGTCTTGTTTATGTGTCCCAGACGACAATGCCACATATAAGTTTCATATTTGTTACTCATTTTGAGCATTTTATTTGTTACATTATATGTTTGAGATTGATTTATATTCAAAAAATAAAGACCATTATTAGCATCAGCATAACATATCTCAAAATCATCTTTATAAACAAAACACCCAGTGTTTCGGAATACAATAGTGTACCCGCATTGGGTCAAACAAGATACAGAGATAATATTCCTAGTCAAACTAGGTACATAATAACAATCTGAAAGTTTAAGTACATGCCCCGAAGGCAGTTCTAAAACAAAAGTGCCAACGGCCAAAACGGCGAATGGTGCCCCATTTCCGACGCGTAGATCAATCTCCCCTGAGGCCAGTCTTCTGCTAATCTGTAGATCCTGCCCATCAGTACATATATGAGTACCACAACCAGAATCAAAAATCCAATTTTTTAAACTAGAAGTAGTCATGTTTATCTCAATAACAAACATACCTGAAGCCGGTGCCTTGCCCGCTTTAATCTCCTTCTGGAGCGCCTTGTACTCGCGGCAGTCACGTTTCCAGTGACCCCGCTTGCCGCACTGGAGGCAAACATCCTGAGATTTGTCCTTAGGCTTCACAGAAGCCTTTGACGATTTGGCATTGCCCTTTCCTTTATGCTTCTTCTTCTTCACACCTCCAGTCGCATTGAGCCCAGCCCTCGGTGTATGAGATGTCGAAGCAAAGTGCACCTCGCACATGTTGCCCTTAAGCAGCTCTTTCTTGGCTTCCTTGAGAACCGACATTAAGTCTCCAAGAGTATCATCAGTGTTCATCAAATTATAGTTTATGATGAACTGTCTCCAAGTGTCGGGGAGAGATTGCAGGACCATATCTATGGTAATCTCAACCTGAAAGACTATCCCCATCTCAGCTAGCTCATCTATGTCAGCAATCTTCTGTGCCACATGGGACTCAACAGACATGCCTTCTGACAAACGTGAACAAAAGAGCTTCTTTACTAACTCATATCTCCGTGACCTTCGGTTAGATCGGTGAAGATCTTGCAACCTTGCCAACATGTTATAGGGATCCAAGTCTCTGTTCTGTCGACGGAAATGCTGAGTCATAGAAGCAAAGCATAATAGACTGAGCAGTATCACAATCATCACTGTGAGTCTTCCAAAGCTCCAGCTCAAGTAGCTCATCAGGTTTGGGCTTAGGCCCAAGAGGTCTCTGTATAGTATATAGTAGCCTCTCGGCTCCAAGGACTATCCTTAGATTCATTTCCCAATCGGTAAAGTTCGTGCCCTTGAAGACATTTTCGCCCATGGTAATGTCTCGGACATTTCCCTTTCCAGTCATCTTGGCTACGATAGTCCAACTATCTAGTCAACGATATTTGGGTACAGTCTAACTGTTACAAGAAAAATAACATTGTATTAGTCCAACTAAATTAATTTGGACGAAATAATTTGAAAGCGCGTAAAGCTAAGTATCTGAATGAAATTGCAAATTCAATACTAGCCTCCCACTATTTTCGGTGAGTCTCTAACCCTCTGTCGAGTACTCGGGAAACCTAGTTTCCTAGTGGGCTAGGATCCCGTTAAATAACACACAACCTTGACTTTGGCCAACAAGCTGTATGATAATTAACTAGGTAGATCTCTAAGATCAATTGGATCTCATCCAATTCCTAGATCCGGTAGGTGGACCTCCAAGTCCGAAACATATATACAATATATATGCCAATATATCCAATATATTTTCCTTACCTTTTTCCTCTGAATCAACTAAGCCTTGGCTTTGGCACAACAAGCTTAATGATTCCAGTTAAGCGGGACCCATTGACATGGAAAGCTTCGTAATCAATGTCGATGGACAAGAAGTGATCTTGACTTTGGCCAACAAATCACGACTTGGACAAGACACTGATATGGAACAAAACTCTCATGATTCAAACACATCCGCAATTGACAAAGGTCTTGACTTTGGCCAACAAACCAATGCCAACTTTGGATCTTGAGTAAGAATCACTCAACGGAAGGAAAAACGCTTAATATGTTTGAGGGTTTTTCGCGTAAATTGGCAACCAATTTATTATCTTTGTTAAGGTCTCATCATACACCATTAAGCATGCTTCTAAAACATTATAAAGCGCAAAAAGTAAATTAATAATGATATGCGGATGGATATGTCACAAATTGTTCCTAGAACAAATCATTCCCGTTCCTCTCCCCAGCTAGAACTATTCTAACTTCTACCCAATAACATAATACAATAAAGAAACCTCATTTACATTGAGGGGAATTGGTGAGAAGAGAAATACAAAGAATAAGGAGATAAAAGGCTGGACACGCAGGTCCAATTTAATAAATTCTAAATTTATTACAATTTCCAAAATTGCCCTCACCCTTCTAATATCCATCCGATATACATTATTCATACAACACATTCATTCATGTAATCATACAAAACATGTTATTCAATCAATCTAATCCAATTAATTAATCTTTGAATTAATGATCATCCAATATTCAAATAACGATTTGATTTGCGCGAGTCAAACTCGTTTAAGAATAAATACTCAAAGTAAGTATTCTTGAATTATTTTGAACTACAACTTTAAATCCAATTTATTTGTATTCAATACTAATTCCAATTTATTTCCAAATTAAATATTTACACTAATTTATTTTCCTTAAAGACTTGGATTCCAAATCCAATCTTTATGGGTCTCAAAGGCCCAATTTAATTCTTTAAAGGGCCAAGTGATGTATTTGGACTTTATGGAATTGGTTTTGGGCCCAATTGGATCCAATCCAAAAGTCCAAAACCAAACTTGGTCAAACCAAGCCCATTAAGCCCAAATACACACTTTTAGCCCAATAAACTTTAAAGGCCAATTATTATAATTTTAATATTCCAAATATTATAATTATTATAATTAAAGTGTATTAGCCATGATTAATTAATTAAACTCAATATTTCCAAAATACTAATTAACTTAATTAATCATGCTTAATCCAACAATTTATGCTCAACACAAATTGAAGCCAAAATTCATCATTTCATGCTCAACACAAATTGAATCCAATTTTTATCATTTCATGCTCAACATGCTCTTTGATTTTAACATAAACATTATTGACTTTGATTCTAATCCAATCAAACCAACAATCAACATTTAAACATGCATTTAAACACATTATTTCATGTTACAAAAAAACAAAAACAGTGCAGTCCACTGCTTGTAGATTCGGCCACCCTAAGGATTTTTTTATTTTTGATTCAATCATTATATTTCAAATGTAATCATGCATAACTCAAATTTATCATATTCTAAGCATACTCAAAGCATCAATTTGAAAGAATCATGTTCAAAACATAAAAGCCCAAATTTTAGGCTCAAGAACCCTAAAAATTTTCATGCTTAAAATTGGCTCATGATACCATTGTTAGAGTTCCTAGAACATGCCAAGGATCTAATAAGCATGAAAAACATTGATTAAGAACATTATAAGTTGTGTAATACTTACAACGAACTGATTTGAGCTTTTAAAATTTTTGAGAAGATCTCCAAGATCCAAGCTTTGAGTGATGATTCCAACTCTTGAATATTTTTCCCTATCACCTTTATTGACTTGCTTAAGTGCTAGCTTTGTTGATTTGATAACAAAATCAAAGAGAGAGGATTCCAAGATTATGCCCAAGGAGGAATTAGTCTAAGGTTTGCTTTTGTTCAATGTGTGTAAAATGATGTAGAGATTTGCTTTTGGTAAAACCCTTTTACCCTTTTCACCAAAACTTGGTAGTTGGGTAAATGGTTTTACAAAAACCATTACAAAGTGGTTGGTGGCTTGGCATAAATGCCAACTACCCTCCACCTACCACACATGTGAAGTGGGCCCCACTATTTGAATTCAAAATTCAAATATCTCGACGAACATTTGCCGCGGCTTGGTTCCGTTTAATCCGATTAAACGAACTTTCGTCGCTAAATAATAAAATCTAATTTAATTAAATAACGATGCCTCGTAAATATATTACGAATGTCGATTACGAATTAATTCTAAATTAATTCATTCGTTCGTATTAAAGTCCGACTTTAATTTCGTAATGAAATCCAATTCATATTAATATATCCGATATATTAATTTTAGCCCATTCGAATAAATTAAATAGGAAAATCAAATTTAACTATTAAATTTATTTTACCGATTAATTCCAAATTAATCGTGTTCTCTCTCTACCGAACAAATTTAATCCCAGATTAAATAAAGCCCAAATTAATCCCAGATTAATTTTCTCTCTCTAAATTATTCCCAGATTAATTCTAATTTAAGTCAACTGTCATCGGTGAATCTTTGGGAAGCGACCCAAGAGATCTCTGGATATGTTGGCAGTAAATCCGGTTATCGGACTATCCGATAAAGTAAGTACCTCGTACCACGTGCTTACCGATTTACAAGACATGGTTGGCTTCTAGCAAAGCACCGTGCCTACCCAATTCTCCAGAAATATTCTTAATGGAATATATAATCTATGTCAGGCGTAGTAGTATATGTCGTATTGCGTATAGCGATCCAGTATTTGATGTCACGTGCAAGGCCTGGGGCTGGAATAGTGTCTGCCCCGTACGAAGCACATATCGGATATCAAGTAACTAGTCTCTTTGAATCAGATAATCATGACCTTGTCATATTATCTCGATGGTTACAACACTATAGAGAACTAGTTCTGAATCCCTGCGTGATCATCATCTCCATATGTCTGAAGTGATACTTCCATCTTGACATCACATCTAATACACTACGATTCTCAATAAACCTAGAAGAGGCACACACAGAACCTGTTAAAGCCCTGGACGACCAAAACAAAAGGTTACCGACTGTCGCAAGTACTAGCGATGCAAGTCTCAAGTTAAGACCAAATACAGCTACCCTGAAGCGGACTCCCATAGACACATATACATACTGCCAATGGGATTCTGTGGGGTCTATCCAAAGCGAAGCTGTTTTCCGTACAATCAGTAAAACACAACCTCCTATCGCACTTGCATGAGTATCCAATACTTAAACATATAAGAACTGTGTCGTTATGCCCTCACAACGCGCACAAGTGCAATACTAGTCTATTCCGCATTATCGATGTCCAGTCTCGATAATACTACGACTAGGGATATTTAATGATTAAACCTTTATGGATTGATATTGTCTCATATCATCTCAATCCGGAACTAATCATAAGGACTTCTACCATTTCTATATCAAAGTAAATAAATTACGAAACGGTAAAAGGCAATTTCATTACTACATAGTTAATTTTGTACAAAAACACAATGTCTTTTACAAACAGTGACGCTATGGGCCATAATTGTCTAATAAGCCACCAAGCAATGGTTATCTCAGAATTTCTCCATGAAAGATTTGGGAGAACCAGCCTACATCCTCGCAATTAAGATCTACCATGATAGATCTAAGATGTTGTTAGGACTTTCTCAATCTACATACATAGATAAAGTTTTGAAAAGATTCAAAATGGAAGATTCCAAAAGAGGTAATTTACCTACTTGTCATGGAATCAAATTATCTAAGGAGCAATGTCCACATACTCCTTCAGATAGAGAGCGTATGAGTAGGATCCCTTATGCTTCAGCAACAGGATCGATCATGTACGCCATGCTATATACAAGACCTGATGTCCCTTATGCTCTTAGGATAACGAGCAGGTATCAGACAAATCCTAGTGAGCAACACTAGGTAGCTGTCAAGACATTCCTCAAGTATCTAAGAAGAACTAAGGATGTGTTTTGACATACGGAGATTGTTGAGATGAAAGTCATTGGTTACTGTGATGCGAGCTTTCAGACCGATAAGGATGACAGCAGATCACAAACAGGATATTTTTTTACTTTGAATGGCGGTGCTGTTAGTTGGAAAAGCTCAAAGCAGTCAACTACAACGGACTCCACCACTGAAGCTGAGTATATTGCAGCATCTGAGGTAGCTAAAGAAGCAGTCTGGATAAAGAAGTTCATCACGGAACTGGAAGTGATTCATGCGATAAAGAATGGCATCACGATGTACAGTGACAACACGGGCGCCATTGCTCAATCAAAGGAACAAAGGTCCCACCAGAAATCCAAGCATGTACTCAGGCGATTTCATCTCATCAGGGAGATTGTTGAGAGAAAAGAAGTTATTATAGAGAAAATACACACAGAAGATAATCTTGCAGATTCTCTGACTAAAGGGCTGACTCAACAAAAGCATGATAGGCACACCTGAGAGTATGGTGTCCAGATTCATACTAGTTGGCTATAGTGAAAGTGGGAGATTGTTAGGGATATGCCCTATACCCAATTTGTGGATGGGCTATATGTACATGTATTGTAATATTTTCATTAATTAATAAAATAAAAATCTTTATTATATGTGTCTTACATAACTTATATGAATCAACACTGTAATAAAGCCCTTGAAGTAATAAGACGATGACTTCCACGCCTTATGAGAATCATTACTCTTAAATGTTCCTAGTCATATTTTGTGAATAATCTGGGCGTTCGCAAAGTGGAGAGACTAGCATGATGATATGATCCGCCCTTAAGTGGGGTAGCCGATCTCATAGGCTATTAGCGGAGATTCGTCCGCTTGGTGTATCACATGGATGCATGAGTTGCTCGTGTCTATCGAACTGACCGCCGAAAGTTTTCATATGGAATGTTTATCCCATGTGTCTGTGAGAACTTTCATGTATCGATTATATGACTAGTCCTTAGACTTGAGGTCTTCACAATCTTATGTGTGGATCAAATAACTTTGACATTCTCCTTCACCGGTTCAAAAGATCCGGATATAAGGGTATGATTGGGTCATTTGTTGAAGCACATGAAGTTTGTAAAGATACAACAGAGAATCGCCACTCTCTCGGATAATATTTTCTTATAAGAGTGGTATTCTAGTTCACGGGTTGATATGTGTGATCAGTGCTTGAGACTGTGGCCACAGCGGAAGAATCATGTGAGATTCTTGGGTTAGCACGATTCATGACACTATCAACATCATACCTTTGACCATATGGGTAGACACTTTCCATACGCGAGTTCAATAGGTGGGGATATAGTGAGGCAAGGGACCGTATCATATGTAAATCGCATACAGAATGGGTATATATATATCTTTCCTTCTCATTTGGGGGCCTTGGCATGTTGATAGATGTCAACCTTGGTCATTCAAATCGAACGACCATCAGATCGGAGGATAATTTATGTTCGATTAAATTATTACGATTCATTTCATGTCCAACTTGAGGGGAACCCAAAAGGTCACGCACAACAAAGTCGAAATCAATGGTTAACAGTGCACATTACATATTTAACAACATATATGATTGCTGTAGGAATTGGTCATAAATGGTTCAATATGTTTAATTATTGAACAGATCATTTATGAGGTTTCATAGTGGCTTAGGGATTGCTGAATGACGATAAGGGCACTTTCGGAATTGGAATTAAAAAAATATACTATTCACATGAATAGTACCACGTGAATATTAATTTTTTTTTGTTATTTTCGTTATTTTTTTTGAATTCCAATTCGGCCCAAACTCTTATTAGGGTTTTATAATCTCATTAAACCACTAAATTAAGATCCAAAGGCTAAGATTAAATTGGCTTTTATCGCACAACGGATTCTTAATTAATTTTGTTGTCTTTGGAGCACTATATAAACCCAAAGAATTCTTCACAATTTTTGCACAAAAACTTTCAAATCTTGGGCTTATATAAGTGAGCAACACTAAAGTTTTAAGAGTAAGCCACTGATTTTGAGGATCCTTAAGTCTAATTGACTAGAGGAACCTCAAGTTAAAAGTTTTAAGGTATTTGCCTAGGCTAGCACCAAGGGTAAAATACGCGTGCACTCAAGGCGTAGTCTTGCGTTGTTTTGGCTTTGGTGTGGCATCTTTGGAGGCCACACACTTGGGTGGCTCTTTGGAACATGGAAGAGCTTGCTGAGTTCGAGAAAAGCTTGTAGATTGGAGGGAGGACTGGAGGAGTCTACGGTTCAATTAAGTTTTCTCTCTCTTTATTTTAATTAGAGTTCTTATGATAGTTAACATGTTTAGGTTTATGTTTTTTTGCATGTTTTATGAGTTTTATGCTTAGAATATATAGTAACTTGCCTAGGCTTGTAGAATAATCAAAACAAATGGGTCTTGGGCAAAAAGAAAGTGGCATAATAATTTTATTTTCCGATGCGCACTCGCGACCGCTTCCCAACAGTATATATATCTTACAACATCTTCAATCCATTTAGCGAGCTTTGGGCCAGTGACTCCCAAGCCAGTTGGCTTTAGGGCACTAGGTGTAAAGACACCCTTACAGACTTAATTACTCGGATTTCCGATATTTGTTTTTCATTGCTTTTTTAGATGTTTTCTCCAATTAAACTAGAACACTGAATATTACAAACTT
>SKCR01015711.1:0-42855 GCA_019454045.1 Zanthoxylum bungeanum
TTCCGAGCTCCAATAATCTCAAAATATTAATTAAGCTCTTAATTAAATATTTCAAATTATTAACTCCGGGTTATTGCACTAAAAACCCGAAGTTGCACTCTCGTTGCCGTAGATGAAATATTAAGCCGAACCAAGTCGATGTCCACCGATATAGTCATTACATATGAATTGACCGTTCACGAGTATCTCGTAATTAGAGCTGGGTCATAATATCCGTTATACCCCTCTATTTATTTTTACCTTAAGTTCCATTGATTCTCTAATGAACGATTTATTGGTCGGGACTGCAACACCAACCTCACCTTTGTAAATCAAAGGACACAGCCTGCCATGCATAAGTTCGTAGTACACTCAGGATTAAGATCAATCTATATATGACCATCAAGTAGATTGAAATGAATTTCTTTGCTTAACGGATATTATAAGAATGTCATTTTTATCTGGGTCTAGTTCTATATAATCGCATCATACAAGGTGTCTCCATTCTCATGTATCTACATAGACGATCCGGATCAAGATCACCATACAAATATAGAATGGACCGCAGCTATAGATAAACCGCAAACAAAGTACCCGCTTTGTTTGCTCTCTATGGACTATTTAAGATTACTAACTTCAGACTTAAATCCTCTTGTATATGACACTCATACACTAAGTCTGAAGGTACATAAGTAATCTAGGGTATTTAAGAAGATATATAATATGCGAAAATTAAACAAACAATTTGATAAATGAATAATGCATCGTTTTATTTCAAAACACATGAAATCGTTTACATCACATATAGCTGTAGGGCATACATCCCAACACCGACCTGGGTGCTGATGTTGCTTAGACTTGTCAAATATCATATTTGAATAATATAAATAAATTTTAGAGATGATCCTCGATCGACCCGACCCGGGGTATAATTTGGTCATGGGATGATCCTCGGTCGACCCGTCATAGGATGATCATATTGCGTGGGCCTGTCAATAGCAATATCATATTTAAAGAAAATAAATGAATGTTAGGGATGATCATCAACCAACCGGGTGTAACTTGGTCCATTCAAGAGCAATATCATGTTTCAAGAAAATAAATAAATGTTAGGGATGGTTCTCAGTCGACCAGATGAAGACTATGACAAATTCCAACCGAATGATCCTGAAGAGGATCAGAGGAGACTTCAATGTCGTCTAGACCGGTTAAAGGTCATAGTCATTAAACTTCACTTGACATGAGCTATTTATATATCAAATATGATCCTTAATCGACCATTCATGGATGATGATGTTGCTCGATCCTGGGATAATACTCGATCAACTTGACCTCGGTGCTGATGTCGCTTGGACCTGTAAAAGGTTATATTTGAATAAAACAAATAAATGTTAGAGATGATCCTCGGTCGACCCGACCCGGGTGTAATTTGATCCTGGAATGGTCGACCCGACATAGGATGATCATGTAGTTTGGACCTGTCAAGAGCAACATCATATTTTAAGAAAATAAATAAGTGTTAAGGATGATCCTCAACCGACCAGTTGAGAGTCTATGTGTGATAAGTCCAAGTCTTGATCTCGGCTCGATATGAGCCATGTGGGGAATGTTCCCGTCGATTGGACCCGATGAAAGCCAAGACAATCTCCAGCCGATTAGACCTGAAAAGGACCTAGAGGGAGTCTTCATTTTCGTCTAGACCAAATAAAGGCCCAGGTCTTGAATTATGTCGTATGACATTACCTGCAAGTTTCGAAATCATGGACATGGCTTGTGATAAAGAAAGAATTCTTTTACCTGTCGCTTGGGCAATCCTGAGTGACCTACGTCGCCTGGACATTCATTGATGATAAGATATTTCTTATCGACTGGAATAATGTCGTCCGAATAATTGATGGGTTTTCCAAAGTATGAATGGTTTTATATCATTTTAACAAGGGATGAACTTCATTCAAACGTACATATGAGCTAGTGTCGACTGGATTCTTAGCGAACACTAATTCCATCATTTCGATTATGTCGTGTCGAATGAGGGTCTCACATGACCCTGTATATGTGCTTGAGATAATCAATGTCGTTAGAAAACATGGATGACTGTTCATACCTGTCGTCTGAAAGTATCATCGAGTGGGCTAATTGTTGGATTCGTTGACTAGATGTTGGTCATTCCAAATATGTCGGATGGAACAATGTTATGTGATATCGCATATGTGCCTGTGAAACAGTATCGTTTGGAGAAAAAGATGAAATTCATTCGGAAAATAATGAGCTGTGTCGAATGGACTCTAGGCATAGATGAATTCAGTTGTCTTTGGCCTGTCGTGTCAAATGAGATCTTTTTGCCTAAAGCCAAGCTTTGGTATGTGCCGTCTGGGATAGAGTCGTCTGGGTTATTCGCTATTTGTCCAGAGTTAGAATAAGGTCTTGTCGTGTCGAGTGAGACCGCTGCATAGTTGAAATTGCCAAAACGGTTAGTGGCGAAGGCGGAACAATCATACCTGTTGTTTGGAGGCTTCGTCGAGTAAGCCAATTGGTGGCTTTGTTACAAAGAGTGTGCTTTGTCGAATGGGATTGTTGTCGGTCGATCCAATAGATTGACCTTTCATCTTCGAGCCTGTATCACAAATATGATTTCTAGTAAGTATAAAACATCAATACATGTCTTGTCATATGAGGCAATTTGATGGCTCTCCAATGTAACCATGCTATATCGCCTGAGCCGAGGGAATGTCATCTTGTGTCAACATATATTCTTTGTGTCGACTAGGAAGAAAGCCAGTATTCCTGCTATTTGGAGATTATGCCATACACAGAAGATGTTTCGTTGTCGTCTGGGATTGTTGGAGTCCAATGAGAGCTGGTATCTTCATATGTCGTATGAGGAATATGAGAGTTCTTGATCTTTGAGGAGGGTTATTCTCTTCCAATTTATCATAGCTCATTCATTTCAGATTGTTCCCAATCCACTAGACTTGATGAAGTCATCGGGGTTCTTCACTCTATCAGACTCAATGAAGGTCAGAATGCTTCGGTCGACTGGACCTGATGGAGGTCCAAGAGACTTCAGTCTACTGGATCGAATGAAGTTCTATAAGAGTCTTTACTCTACCTAACCTGATGAAGGTCAGAAGGTTTTGCTCGACTCGACCCGATGGCGGTCCAAGAGACTTCATTCTACTGGACCGGATGAGGACCCGTTGCCACCCTTATGGTGGTCCGATGCGTAAGGTGAGAGGGGTTGAGAGCTTAAGGAGAGAATGCTCAAGCTTGTCTCCGGATCCCCTCATTGATTCTAAATTATGCCTTATTTATAGATTTGGAAGAATCTCTTCATAGCTGGAATATGGCATGTATTTATGGGGGTGGGACCCATAACATGTTTATATGTCATGACTTTCGGTGATTAAAAACTGGACGTTGTTGTCGTTTTAGGAAAATGGGATATAGCAGTTAGGGAATTAAGGTGACGTTTTTCGGTGGAAAGCAAGTGGGCTGTTTGACATTAGGGCATTCACTGGAATATGGGCGAGATGCAAAGGGTTCGGAATTTTGATCACACATTGATCTGAAAAGCCATTTGAATAAATTTAAGCTATGTCTGTTCTTGGGCCTGGGCGAAAACTAAATATGGCCCGTACAATATGCATGTGAAGATTTGGTATAAGTAAATTTGTTTTCTAGTCGATTATGCAAAAACACATTATGTATATATTATTTTATATTGTTAAATTTTATCTTAAATAAATTAGAAAAAGTTACTTCACATCCAAATAGATCACTAAGACAGAGGAATCCAAAGAAAAAATTATAGCCACAAAATTAAAGAGAAATGACGATTTCTTGATTAGCATTGATTCAAAGTCAACCAATAAAACAAATATGGAAAATATATTTAACGTCCAAGAACAAAAAAAAAAGAAAAAAAAATCTTTGACCAAAATTGCCAATAAATTACAAACCTGGATACTGTGGAATTTTACTGTGGAATTTCCTTCCTCAGGAAGGAAACACCACAGCTCATCACGACTTTTATTCTTTTTATTTGGTTGTGATTAGGGATAATGTAAATTTGGAATTTCAATTGAAATTTGAGTTATTATATTATTTAATATAAGATTCAGGATATTTTTTATGAATAAAAAATTAAATTGGGATTCGTAATTTTTTTCCTTAGAAATCTCGAATATTGATTGGAATTTAGGATAATTTTTCGTATCAATTATTCTTAGAATCCCGAATTTTTGCTTAAAAAATCATGAATCTCACGATGAATTTTTATCCCGATTAAAAAAGCAATATCGGATTCGGGATGATTTCACATTCCGAGTCTCATACTGATTTTCCATTCCAAATCTATAGTTTAAATGGGAATGAAATTAACAAATCACGACTCATCTTGACTAATTGTCATCTCTAATTGTGATTACAAGTGTACATAATTAATAAATTATATTTAAGCTCTGTTTGCCCCTCTATATATTTTTAAAAAAAAATATTATTAATCGTATACCCAAAAAGTAACACGTTATAAAAAAATATATAAATATTTTTAATGTTTACTAACATCATGAGAGTAAATTAGCCATTTAACAGATTTACTTCCTTATTAAGAATGACAGATCGTTCAAAAAATGCCATTGATTTTAATGACAAAATCGTCATTTTTAATTATATATATATAAATTTATAATTATATTTTTAATATCTAATCAAAAATACTAAAAACATTAAAATTCTTTTTTTTTAGGGATTATAAATTTAAAAAATTAGTTTTTTTAAAAAAATTAAATTATTTTTTCAAAAAATCTGACAGGATAAAAATCAGAGTCATCAGACCAAGACTGAGCCCGTACTGGAGCCATCCTGGACAGTGGACCCTTTGGAAAGTTGCCCTAAAAATGATTTAATGAGACAATGGTGGTCCAAACACCATGTTATTAAAAAAAACCTTACAAAAATTCCAGCTTTGCCATTTAATGCTTTATGCTCTTTGTGGGTCATATCTCTGACGACTGGTTCTTCAAATGTTTGGGAACACGTGGAAGCATTTGCTCCTCTCTCTATTGTTATGAGAAGTACGAAGAGCATGATAGGAAATTTATTGATGTTATTAGTATAATCAATTTTGATATCCACATTTTAAATTTTAAATTTTAAATTTTAAATTTTAAATCTATAAATTTATAATTAAATTTTTAATATCCAATCAAAAATACTAAAAACATTAAAAAAAAAATTATTTTAAAAATTATAAATTTAAAAAATTATTTTTTAAAAAAGAATTAAAATAAATTTTCAAAAAATCTGGCCGGATAGAAATCGGACCCAAACTGCGCGGTACTGGAGTCATCCTGGACAGTGGACCCTTTGAAAAGTTGCCCTAAAAACCATTTCATGTGGCAATGGTGGTCCAAACACACCATATTATTAAAAAACCTTACCAAAATTCCAGCTTTGTCATTTAATGCTTTATGCCCTTTGTGGGTCATATCTCTGAGGACTGGTTCTTCAAATGTCTGGGAACAAGTTGAAGCATGTGCTCCTCTCTCTATGTTATGAGAAGTACGGAGGGATGACAACGAATTGGGTTCAGGTCGGGTTTTAATAAGTCCTGTAAAAAAAGAAATTAGGTCCGGGTTAGGGAAAGTCCGGCCCTGGTCTTCATCGGATCGGGTTCAGGTCCGATTTTTTATTATAAAAATAAAAAAATTATTATATAAATATATATTTTATAAATAAAAAATTTAATTATTTATTTTAAGTCCAGGTTTTTTTGGGTGAATCCGGGCCCGAGTCGGGCTCGGATTTCGAGGTCCGGCCTGGGCTTTTTTCACCCTGTATGGAAATATGAAGGGTATGATAGGAAATTTATTGATGTTATTAGTATAGTCAATTTTGATATCCTCGACTCTTTTTATATTTTGAGATTATTGATTGTATGATAATATCATAATGTATTAGCCGTTAGTTATTTGTAGAATTAAAAAAATAAGTAGGCTATTTACATTTTAAAAATTACTTTGAACAATTCATTATTCAGTATATTCATCTATTAAATTTAAACCTCATATAGATTATTAGTGCTATATTAATATTTCTCTTAGGTGCATTTATTCTATGAAAGTTCATATTTATGTTAAACTAGGTTAGAGCTCGCGTTATATGTAAGTTTTTTTATTTTCATTAATCTACATAGTAGTTATTTTATTATTAAGTATAATTTTTTTTTTTAAGATAATGAGCTAAAAATATACATTTAATGTTTTATGTGTTTAATCTAATTAAATGAATTTTTCCAAAATATTTAATATCCCATAAAATATTTAATAATTATATCGTGAGAATTAAATATTCTCTACAAATTGGGAGAAGCTCAAGACTCTAAGGATGAATATGAGAACTTTGAGTGCATAAGATTGAAAGTTGAGTCTTTAAAATGATGTGAAATTAGTAATATAATGATGATATATAATTTTTAATATGGCCGAGATTAAGGGTGGCAATGGGCCGGGCCAGGCCGGGCTTTTACAAGCCCGGCCCTAGCCCGGCCAACCAAAAAAAAGCTCAACCCGTGAAAAGCCCGGTCCGGGTGTCTTACGGGCCGGGCCGGGCTTGGGCCCGGGCTTTTTTTGGGCCCTAATTTAAAAAAAAATTTAATATAAATACAAATATAAAATATATTTACACTATATATAAAGACAATTTATAAATAAATCACAAGTTTCATTGATAAATTAACAATTGAAATGCTAAAAATAAATAAAAATGATACAAACATATTAAAATATATATATATTTTTATGTTTTTTATTTTTTTTTTAATTTTGGCCCGGGCCGGGCCGGGCCCGGGCAAAAATAGGAAAGCCCGGCCCGGGCAAAAATATGAAAGCCCGGCCCGGGCCCGAGCCC
Source organism: Zanthoxylum bungeanum (assembly GCA_019454045.1). Classification (NCBI taxonomy): domain Eukaryota; kingdom Viridiplantae; phylum Streptophyta; class Magnoliopsida; order Sapindales; family Rutaceae; genus Zanthoxylum; species Zanthoxylum bungeanum. Next base: position 6,889 of record SKCR01015711.1, read on the forward strand.
GAGTCGGGCTTTCATTTTAAGGCCCGGCCCTGGCCTTTTCGACCGCGGGCCGGGCCGTGGGCTTTTTTGCCACCCTTACCCGAGATAAGATTATATATTGGGTTTGTCACTGGCCCTATGATAGATTTTGAAAAGTGTAACACTCCGGTTATTGCGGCATAATCCTAAAAATCATTTTCTATGTGTGTGATAAATTATTCAACATAAAATCCAGTATGAGTGTGTATGTGATCACGAAATCATTTTTCGAAAAATTGGTGAAATTTATGCGATTACAGCATCCATTTATTTTTCAATCGCATTCTCAATAGCTTTCGGTATTTCAACCATAACATGGACCATCGATGTCTATTTTTAGTGATTTTTATACCGTCGGAAAACTTAGACAGATATCTAAAACTTTCATATTAAATACTTTTCCAAATTATGGTCAAAATCAAGTCAACACGTATATCTTTTGGCTGGTAGTGTGCAATGATGAAAATGTCATTGATTTTTAACATGTGCTCAAATGTTTAATATTATTTAAATCCTAAAAATATTCTCCTTATTAAATGAACAGCCCTATTTACTCTCTTCTTGAGCATATCTCTCACGGTCTCTCTAGAGGAAGCACAAATCCTCCTCATTTTTCTTCTTTTCACGCCATCAAGGAATGGAAATGGAGCTCTCAAGCAAGTAAGCTCCCATTTTTCATTCCCTCTCCTACATTTCGAATTTATGCATGCATTTCCATTCTTCCATTTTCGTGTCCATGAAAAACTTGAGCTTTAATGGATTTATTTAGCATAGTTAAGCATTATAGGGTGGTTAGTGAAGATTTGGTGATGACATGACGTGAAATAAGCCCTAATTTGTCTAGAACTCCCAAATTCAAAAATGAGTCATTGTAGTTGTGTGATATAGAGGCATTGGGAGCTTGATTGCTCTAATTGAGTGTGCACAGCGAAAGTGACATGACCTCACCTAGGGTCGGATCTATGTCCTGCACAGCGAAAGTGGGTCTAACCCGTATATATCAAGTATGAATATATTTTTATTTAATTTAATAAAATATTATATTCCATTACGAGTATATAGGAAAAAATCTGGGCCGAATCGAAATACGAAAGTTCAAAATAGGAAGAAAATAAGTTTCAGTGCAGCACTGTAGCGCCAGTGCTGTGCGCAAATCTAATTTTTTTTTTTTTAATTTCATTTGTTAACTTTGAAAGCATCAGCTCTCTGAAAAACAGAGAGCTGATGCAAATTGGGTATTTTACTCAATTTTCTTTCAACCTTCCCTAAACACTTATAAATACCCAAAATTAATTTTTAATATTAAAACCAACATCAACACATGTTATAGAAAAAAAATCATATTTTTCAAAATATCAATTATTTTTACAAAAATATAAACTTATTCTAAATACGCATATGCGTAATTTTTAAATGCAAAACACAAACCAAATTAGAATCCCACAATGAAGTGACTCATGAACAATTATAAGTCACTCAAAGTGGTCAAATGATTCTAGAATGATAGCCATAACTTCAAGCTTTCATCTAGAGTTCCAAACTCTAATTTTAAGTTCATGTCTAACAAGAACATTTTTTTACCCAATCACAAGCATATTGTGTTTTTGCTTCCAAAGCATCCATACACAAATTTATTAGACTAATTTCAACTTCAAGCTATATTATTATGTATCAAATATAAAAATATAACTTATTAAAAAAGATCAAACTTACCTAAATTAAAAAAAGATCAAACTTACCTAATAAGTCTGTACCAAAGATCTAATATTTTCCTTATTGTTGAAAAATGAAGAGAATTTACATAGCTTCTCTAAACACTTATTTAGACTAATTTTTCTTATGTTTTGCCTTAATGCTTTTTTGCTTTAAAAAACTTGCTCAAGCTTGCCTTTTATAATGAAGCTTATGTAATTTTTAATTAATAAAAAATTTAATCAATTTTTATGTGGGCTTAATCCAATTTGTCCAAATATGCATAATTTGGTGTGACTAATCACCTATGTCTACCACTTTATTTAAGTCAATTAAATCTAGACAAAGTTTAACTAATTGATTAGTTCATTGTCTACCACTTTGATTTAATCTAATTAAATTTAGACAAAGTTTAACCAATTGATTAGCTCATTGTCTACCACTTTGATTTAATCCAACTAAATCAAGCCAAATACACCTATTATTGTATATTTTGTAATTACTAAAATATCCTCCAATGGTAGAGATATTTGTGAAATTATAATAAAACCATTGTGTGATTTTGAATTAATCCAATTAGGTCAAAGTAAATAATTAATGTTATCCAATAACACTTAATTATTTTAATTGATAATTATAATATCAAATATTATTTACTATCAAATATTATTGGCTACCGAAATGCTCAACAAGTACACTTCATATTGTGAAACTATCTAAATCCAGACATTTTCATCATATAAGCTTAGCTTATATGTACGCAATTCGGCCACCTCCAAATTCACGAAGAACATGAATGAACTTTCTAAACTATATAAGTCGCGGTGATCACATATGTTTAATAATTCCTCCGTCGTAGGCTATCTGAGTTGTGTCTAGGAAACATAGATTACATTATCAAGTATCTGAGGCGCACATCTCATACTGTCGACATGTCCATGATTCTTTACAACTAATCATAATATTTTTCCAATATATGTGATCTACCATAGGAGATCGAATTTGGATAAAGTCATTAAGAATCATGACTAATCATATGGATACCTTAACCCCTTATGGTATACATACGGGCTGACATATCGTATCTTGATACTCACTTGATTAATAAGTATATTGGTTCACACCCAACGAACATCTAGCGGTCAGACCATGAAAGATCTTTGACATATATGGCATCAAAGTATGGAGGATCACACACAAAATCAATGTTATCCTATAGTCAAAGGATCACATATGCTACTCGACTCGAGAAGATTCTTATTGACGGTGGTGTGTACTTCTAACTATTAGGAATCACATGTGAGTCATTCAGTATTCACTCTAATGAATACCCACATGTATATACGAACTTTCATTGCTCATGGTACATCGGGTTAAACAATAGAACTTCAATTCCAATATACTACATGTGCTAGTCTTTCAGGTTATAGGAATTTGACTGTATTCCAAAACCAACGACTATGAATATTTACCTCCAAATTCGCAAAAAACACGAATGAACTTTCTAACCTATACAAGTCGATGTGATCATATATATTTAATAATCCATCTATCGTAGACTATCCGAGTTGTGCTTAAAAAATATAAATTACATTGTCAAGTATCTGAGGTGCACATTTCATACTGTCGATATGTCCATGATTATTTACAACTAATCATAACATAATTTCCAATATATGCGATCTACCCTAGGTGATCAGATTTGGATAAAGTCTTAAGAATCATGACTAATCATCTGGATACTTTAACCCCTTATGGTACACATATGGACTGACAGATCTTATCTTAATACGCACTTGATTAACGAGTGTATTGGTCCACACCCAAAGAACATCTAGCGGACATATCATGAAAGGTCTTTGACATATATTGCATCAAATTATGGAGGATCACACATAAAATCAATGGTATCATATAGTCAAAGGATCACATATGTTACTCTACTCGAGAAGATTATTATTGACGGTGGTGTGTACTTCTAACTATTAGGAATCACCTAAGAGTCATTCAGTATTCGCTCAAATGAATACCCACATGTTTATACGAACTTCCATTGCTCATGGTACATCAGGTTAAACCATTAGAATTCTAATTCCAATATACGACATATGCTAGTCTTTTAGGTTATAGGAATCCGACTGTATTCTAAAACCAACGACTATGAATATTTACTTTAAGAATAGTTTATAATAGTAATATTATCCCAATGTCGGACCACCCAGTGTCCAGTATTATTACATGACTATTCTAAAATCGATTTCATTATCAGAATATTTATATATCTCATTAATATGTATTATGAATTAAATTACCATTAACATGATTGGAATGAAAATATATTTATTTTATTAATAAATAATAAAATATAATATACACTATATTATTCGAATTGGCGCTCTAAGTATCAACTCTAATAAAAGGGTAGCGGGTCAATCCACTGCAATTGAACAGAACTATAAATAAACGTTACTACGAATTCAAAAACCATAAACCATAAAAACATAATACAAGCGTTGTGGCGGAAACATATCATATTATGTCATATCATAAACGACATCAGGTGTATCTCTCTAAACATAATTCTTTTGAAATTATTCTTTCTCCAAAACGCTAAGTATACCTTAGTAAAAAACAAGTCTTTTGAAAACATAAGCAAAAATTGAATGCATAATATTCAAAATAATTCTTTTGTAAACAATCTTTTCAAAATATTTATTGAGTGTCTATTATTTGAGTCGCGTGCCTTGACCAGACAGTGTACGAACATGACCATGTCAACAGAGTAATGGGTCAGCCATTTTCCGATGGTCAGAACCCCATAACAAGTGCCCCGAGAAGGAAACATATCATTAACAAGCGTCTCAGCGGAAATATATTCATAATCGTAAAACATCAAAATATATAACAGACTCCGAGATAAAAACATTCCTTTATCGTTAGTGATCAAAACAAGTTTTCCAAAGTCTTTACTTATTAATCATTCAAAAATCATAAACCAACAATACCATCAAAACATCAAATAAGAGTAGCTTAAAATAGAAAAAAGAATAACATAAGAGCAAATAACAGAATTATCCATTCACATATCAGATACATTACCAACTACATCTTCATCCATCATCATTCAACTAGAAGCTCACTAGTCAGACACATCACACAATACATTACAAAATCATCAAGCATTGTTAAATGACTCATATATCAGAATGCAATTTATCATATCACGTACATCAATGACATACTACTAACTTAGTACATATATACATATATTTATATATTCATAACCTAAGATTTATGTACAGTTGTACCAAACCACTTATACATGTAGCTTTAGCCACCCCTAACCCGTGGTGGCTTAGACCTAACTCAATTCATACATAAATTATGTCACCCACTGTAGTTTGATCATGGTTTATACATATATGCTTGAAATCATGATGTGGTGGCAAACTAAAAGACATATAAAAACTATAATATCGAAAACATTGGTGAATTTTAACATGTAAAGCTTGCTCAAATGATAAAGTGAAAATATAAACTAAATTCATAAATTAAAAATGTAACTTTTAAAAATACAATGTGTTGCACAACTTGAAACGTAAGCTAAAAGCGCAAACTGGATTCATAAGCTAAAAATATAAACTTAATAACATAAACTTTAATCATAACCTAACTCGAATATAGTAATTATATTCTAAGATTCAATAATGTAAACTATAACTTAAGGTTACCAACTTTTCTTATATGCATAAACATATACTTGAATCATATACATAAAACATATCCACAATTCATAACATAAAGCCTATACTTAAATTAATTAGTTAAACTTACATGTAAAACATAATCATAAATGTATATTTAAAACATAACATATACTATTTTATAAAGTTCAACTACAAATTGAGACTTAAATTATAAGCTTTACTTCAAATGTAGCTAGAATTTATAATCACAACCAATCATAAGCTTAGTTACCACCATACATATTCTAATTATTCATGCATTGATCATCTTTCATAATCATCATCTGCATATCAAAGATATTCTCATTGTCTTATAATCTCATCAAACTTAATTCTACCATCATTGCCATTAAATGAGCTCTCGGCCACAAACACAAAAATTCATACAACATGCCACATTGACCCACACAACAATAATTCTTCATTCAAGGTTCAAAACAAGATATTCATCTCACCATCAAGGCATAGAATCAACCTTACCATTTCCCCATGTATTAGGCCACGTATGGTCCTTAACCACATTTGACAATTCCAACATATTTAACACTTATACCATAATATTATCAACCAAAACACACAAAATCAACCGTCATTACAGCCTCTTACCAATTCGGCCAACTATAATATTTTTCCCTTTTGAGATTTTTCAAGCAATATTAAACATAATCACATTTATAACATGAATATAGTCCTAATTTCATACCAAATCAAAGCAAATTCATCTCCCCCATCATGCTCAACTTTCGGTCGTAAGAGACCTAATATCAAAGTTTGGAATTCAATTCAATTAGTTCATTAATCCATGGCATAAATAACAACTCTATTACTCTTAAACATGTAAATTAAACCAAACTTAAACTTAAAATTTGTCAAATTTGAATTTAGGGAAAACAAGTTCATTAAGTAAAATTCGAAACTCCAAAGAAGAAAGAGAGCGAAACTTACCTAGCTTGAAGAATACTTGAAGGAGCTACCAATATGACTCACACTTGTGTGAGAAAAATGAAGAAAAATGGAAGCTTGAGAGAGAATGGAAGCTTGAATTCGTTCAAATGGGGAGAAGAGAGGAGAGGGAGTGAATAGTAGCATTTATATAGGATAAGTGATATATTTTCATAATTAAAATAATAATATAAGTTGATCATATGTTTAATTATAGATTACTCATAAATTTCATTATTTATCTTATGAAAACATGCATTTTGACCTCTTTGTGGTCAAAATTTAGAAAATATTCAACATGAAAGTTGTAGATCTTGGTCTAATCTTTCCGTGATATAAGAATAACCATAATCGAACGTCAGTAGCTCAAGTTATGATAAAAATACTAAAAATTTAATGTTACTCAGTAAAATCTAATTGTACCACGAAACTGAAAAATATTACCCGTGATCTCAGAATATTCATACGAGTAATGTAACTAGAATGTGTCTCGTAAATACACAAGGAAATATATGATTATGTCATGATATCCAAGGCATTACAGTAGGTCGTAAAATTGTGTGAGCATGGGTCCACATATATATATACCGAGTATAATATTTGCATATGTTTAGTAGATAAAGGCATTAAATGGACATTACATAAATGAAAAATGTTAAGTGATAAAAATGCATATTTGAGTAGTTTATGGTATATCAATGCATGTGAGTCTGAGGTTTAAGGTGATAGAGCAACCTATCATCTGCCGGTAGCATCTCGAGTTTTCTGGGATGTTACAAAAAACATAGAATGAGAAGTAATTATATTATTTATTATAATTCCAAAAGAATGTGTATTTATAGTGATTGCCCACCACGTGTGCACAATTGTCCGTTTTGGTTGAGTGTTGCGACTTGAAATTAAAACTTGAGTTTATATATAGGTTTTAAATGTAACCATGGCAATTGAATTTTTTACTTATTGACTTTTTTAAAATATATTGTTAGTTTCATTTTTATTGGCAATGTCCGTAACAAAATAAGTTTAATTTAGCTGTAATGAGTCTTGAAGATCTCGGAGTAATTGGACTGGTATTTAGCAGATTGTGCATGAAGATAGCGGATATGTGTTAGTGTTGCGTTTGTGTTTGCATTTGAATGAGTGGCGTTTGTGTCACGTTCGTGTTTGGGTTCAAATGAAACTTGACAGTAGGTTCTCGTGCGTAGTGCGTTAATGAAACCTTCTAGTGTGTTTGCGTTTGAGGTTTGTTTAGACTGCGTTTGAACAAGTTTATTGAACAATGCACGTTTGACTTGCGTTCGATGGGTGTTCGAATGAAATTAGGGGACTAGATTATTTTGGGCGGAGTTTTGAGCCAATTTTGCACAAGGAAAAACCTATATTTACTCTACCTATATAAACAAATATAAAACCACCTTTTATATGGTTGGAAACACATTATTCTAAGTTGCAACTTTATTTGGTTTCAACCTTCTTGATAATTCACCTATGAGACTTCTTTGGTTTCTCTGTCTTCTTTCTTTTGGTTAGATTGAACTTTGAGTTACCATCAACACAGAAGCTCAACCCTAACCCAATTTCCTAAGCCTTTAGAGTTATTTAGGAGGAAGATTGGTAGTCGGAGTTTCGATATTGTCAGTTTGCATGGTTGATCAACCCAGAGACTTCAGAGATTCTGAAGAATTCTGTTTGGTGTAAGCTCGGGGAGTTTTTCGAGTTATTATAGTCTAGAGATATCTAAGTCGGTAGAGTTGCTGCCATAGGTCTTATACTATCGCTGTAAGTTTTTCTCTTATGGTGGATTTGGTTGGTAGCGTATATATCCGGAGCGATTTTTTACTCGCATGCGTTTTTCAATTCGTCAATAAAATTCTTGTGTTTACTATTTTGATGTATTTATTTATTGTTTCATTTATATCTTCTTTAGAATTATGGCGTATATTTTTAAGCAATATAAACAATAATTAGGATTTTTCTTAAATTAATGTGTATAATTCCACATAGGGTCAGAATTTAGGATGAAAAACAAATTTTCAATTGGTATAAGAATTGACACTAAAACCCCTTATGGTATACATACATACAGACAGATCAAATCATCTTGATATGCACCAATTAGTGAGTGTATCAATCCACACCCAATAAACATCTAAAGTTCAGACCATGAAAGATCTTTGACATACATGGTATTAAAGTGTGGATGATCATACACAAAATCAATGTTATCTTATAGTCAAATGATCACATATGCTACTCGACTCGAGGAGATTCCTATTGATGGTGGTGTGTACTTCCAACTATTATGAATCATTTGTGAGTCATTCAGTATTCCCTCAAACGAACACCCATATATTTATACGAGCTTTTTTTGCTCATGGTTCATTAGGTTAGACCATTAGAACTTCAATTCTAATATATGATAAGTGTCATTCTTATAGGTTATATGAATTCAACCTATTCCAAAACCCAACAACTAGGAATATATATGAGATGGGTGGAAACACATGCAAGCGAACGTATCGCTCAAGTAGTATAAATGTATCGATCACTTGAGGACTTATAACATATGCTACTAATTTATGAAACTAAATTCCTACAAGTATCTAAATTGATTGTTGATTGGATAGTGATTTTACCTAAAATAAACAAGTAAATAAAACTAAGGTAGATTTCAAGATTAATTAATGATATGAAAATATCCAGGGTTGTGAATCCTTCCAATATTCTTCTAAAGATGAATTGATTACCTTATGCTTGTGTAATATACTAGTTTATTAACCTGGAACACGAATGTATACATAAGCCTCTTCTGATGGTCAAATACAAATATTCAAAGTTATTTAATTAATTATATTTCTATGTTAACTAAGAAACCCCAAATTCATTAAGTTTATGTTCCAATTATGGTTACACCCCGCCCTACATGTATATTCTTATCCTAGAGGAAAATCTCTAAAGTGAGATAATCTGTTATTGAGTCTACGGCTAAACCTAAAATCCATTTTCCAAGTTCATTTTAAGTTTACCTAATCAATCTTATTGATGGCCAAGCAACAAGAAGCATAAATAACTAGAATCAATAAATAAACCAAAACATCTCACAAGTTATAAGATAAATCAACTTATAAAATCATTAATATTGGTTTTCATCATAACCCTAGATAATGTTATTAGTTACAACATATACCTAAGATTACTAAATTAATAAATAAACATAACATCATAAAACAAGTTGACAACAAATAAGTTAAACTACAACAATGAAATGAAATGTTGGAGTTAGGGAATCCACTTTTAATATTTCAAATATAGATTTCTCCCTTATAAAATGAATTAATTATATTAAAACCGACCATAAATGCGGTAATTTCATTTGTCCAAAATAAGTCCAACAGACCATATAGGTGGTAATAAAGTCATATAAAATCGACCATATATGCGGTAACCAGGTCATCACGTAAACCGACCATATATGCGGCAACTTGATAGGGTTGGTGCTCAGAGTGTCAATCTGGATCATATTTATATCTGATTCATAAATACGAAGAATTCTATTTTCCACATTATTACTAATTTAATGGTAGCACCCTTGTATTTTATACTCTTATTCAATCTAATTACGATTAGATATCTGATTATGATTAGATCGAAACTAAATTTGGTTTAGTGATAAGTGTATATTAGACAAAGACCCTATGATTTACAATATAGTGCGCAGTTACAACGTAGTTTGTAATTAACATTGGGGAGCACACTATAAGGTGTATATCCTTAAATAAAATTTCTGGTCAAGATTTACTAACACGAGTCGATTAGTAAAATCCGCTGAGACCAGTACATGTCGTATCTCGTGACTTAGTCTGATGGTTTATCCCAATGAACCATGAGTCTCGAGAGAGTCGTATAGACATGTAGGTTTTTAATAGATGGTACACCAACGTTAATAGGAATCTTCTCGTGTTGAGTGAGCATAGTGGTCCTTTGACTTGAGATACCACAGTGGGATATATGAGTTATCCTCTACACTTTGATGGCAGCACGTCACTGATCTATTAAGATCAGACATTCGTCTATTCGTTGGGTGTGGACCGATGCTCATGATATCCAGTGTGTATCAAGATAGGATCCGTCAGTCCTGCGTACATGGCATAAGCATCCTCACGTGTTTACGATCAAGTAAATCCATGGCCATGGTATAACTTCAGAAATCAGTTTCGAGTATTATTTAGAGATCGTAAATTAAAAATCGACTATATTATACCGAACGGGTTTGACATTTTTATATATACCCCATGTATAATATGGATAGCCTGTGACGGAGGGATTATACGTATGCAATGACCTCTACTTGCATAGTTTAGCGAGATTATCTGTGGTCATCATAATTCATGAGTGGGTGAATTTGGATACAAAATTGGATTTCGTGACGGATAAACCTAAACTTAGAGAGTCCCACAATATGAAGTGTACTCGTTGAGCACTTGGGCAACACGATATGAATAATACAGATTATTCATAATACTTCATCGGATTAAGTGAGTTAATTCAGATCTTTTAATCGGTTGAACGATAACACATGCATTAGGGAATTTTGGCCATTTAATATTTATTGTGTATTTGTATTTGATACATAATACGATTAGATACACATTAATTATTCGTCAAATGAGGTTTTGACACATGCTATAAATATATATATATTTGTTATTTTTTGTAAATAAAAAAACATATATAATAATAATTATATTAATTGATTATTTGATATTTAAGTGTTAAATATTTAAATGATTAATTAATAAACATTTTTCATAAATGTTATGAAAATTGTCCAATTATTATTAGTTCACATGGCATGATTTAATCATAGTTTATGTGTGTAATTTTGATTGGATTACATAAAGTTTATTATGATTTAATTTGATTAAATTGGTAAATGGACAATTTTGCCCCTAAGTGTCAGTCAACATGTTTTAAAAGAAAAAAAATTATGTTATTCTTCACTTAATTCATCTATGGTCGTGAGTCACAAAAGAAAAATGGGTCTCAAAATTTGTTTGAAGAATCCATGAAGAAATAAAGGAAAATCAAGGAAAAAAGCTTAGAAAATAAGAGTTTAAAGATAATCTACTTTAACCCTAGCTTGAAAATTTAGTTTCTTGTTTCTTGATGATTTATAAAGGTTCTAGGGTTCCTTCAATTCTGAAAAATTGGGGCTTTTGGTTGAGGATGATGAATTGGAAGTGTTGATGCATGTGTGAAGTAGTTTTAGATTGAATTATTGTAATTTTTGTCCAATTTATTCATTTGATGACATGTTGCCATTCTAGAGTGTTATGACCACTCTTGTAACACCTAGAATTGTTCTTGGGTGCTTCATGTGTGGTGACTTTGATTGGTGTTGTGGATTAATTGGATTAATCTTGAAATTGGATTTAAAGCATGAAATTTGGTAATTTCAGTTTCTCGATCAGATCTGAATAAACTGGAAATTCTGTGATGAAGTTGATGTCATATTAATGTATTGGATGTGTTTTTGGAGTTGGAACAATTTCCGGAAAGTTTTCGCAGTTGAAATAAGCGAAAACGGTGAAAAACGGCATTTCCGGGTGACTTTTGAGCCAACCGGGTGACAACTGTCCAAACAGTGAGTTTGTCACTGTTCAGACAGCCCATGAACTGCCCTAACACTATTGGGGATGATCTGGGCAGTCCCCATAAGTTTCGGGTGGTCAGTTCGGTCAAAAACGTATTTTGTGTCATTTTACGGAAAAATATTTTTCGTAAAAGTTTCGCGATGTTTCATATATATTTATATCGTTATTTGATATCGAATAAATATGTTTAGGTGAAATATGAATAAATTATTCATATTAGATATTGAATAATTTATTCGGTAATTTGAAAAAGTTTTAAAATTACGATTTCGCCCGAACAGCGCTTCCGCCTTGCCCTTCGCCCAAAACCCCAACACAACTAAGTCTGTTATGTAAAACTGATGAGTGGTAAATGTATCACTATTTTCCACTCATTTAACTTAATATTTTGTATATTTTCTTGAGTTTTGTAAAATTTTTGATGTGTTTTGTGTTATTTTGTAGATAAATAAAGTTTTAGGACATTCTGGAGGTGATTTGGAGCAAAACTGTGAAATTTGGCAAAAAGGGTATTTTGGTAATTTTGGAGCATCCTGACACCGAAACCCTTGGCGTCCCGACCTCTAACGTGCGCCGGAGGCTGCTAACGTGCACCGGGTCAACAAGTCAAAGTTTGACAAAGTTTGACTTTGCTAACGTGCGCCGTGCCACGTGTCATCATCACAAGCGATCCGCTAACGTGCGCCGCATGCCACATGTCAAAAATTCAACGAGCCGACTTCAGCCAGCCGCCTTGCCACGTGTCACTTTATCGCTCCAGCCGCCCTGCCACGTGTCCGGTGAGATGCGAAGCAACCAATCAGGGAGCGACACGTCAGCGCGTCGCGACGCCCAAGGTCTACCATGGCCTATAAATTCAGCTTCAAATTTCAGTTTCAAATGTACATTTTCCTTGAAATCCTCTGATGTAAATATGGAGTTCTCTTCTTAGTTTCTTTTAATTTCAGTTTTGTAGTTAGTTTTAATTAAGTTCTGAAGTAATAATAGTAATTCTATTTTTTTAAATAGTAATTTTATTTTTACTTTTTACCATTTTACTATGCGGAGGTAACTTTTCCATGCTGAGGTAAAATGTAATTCTTTTACTATTGCTATTTAGATTAATCTCCCTAAAATATAATATATAAACTATTTAAAACCTGACTTAATGAGGATACCGCCATACTGGTCGGTTGGTTATTAAATTTAATCTGGTTAAACCTGACTTAATGAGGATACCGCCATACTGGTCGGTTGGTTTAATTATTGTTCCGCCTTTATGGCTGGTTTAATTATTGTTCCGCTTTATGGCTGGTTTAATTATTGTTCCGCCTTTATGGCTGGTTTATTGACAAATATTACCGCCTTAATGGCTGGTTGATCTTAATTTGACTTAATCAGGTTACCGCCTAAATGGCTGGTTGGCAAAATTATCACAAGTATATATATTATATTATGAGAGATATCTAAATAGTAAATAGTAGAAGTTAATTCCTTTTACCTTAGCATTTTATTTATTTTTCTCCATTTACTTTTTAGTAATTTTTATGTGTTTTTTACTTGTCATAACTATGTGTTATCACTAAGTTAGTTTTCTAGGTTGTGATGAAATCTAATATCACCGGTTTATAAGAGGTTATTTTATAATTTGAGTAATTTAAAGGTTTACTTATTAAGTCTTAAGCTTAATGTTTCTTGTTGTTTGATCACCAATAAGATTGATGTGGTAAATCTAAAATGAACTAGACATAAGGATTTTAGGTTTCAACCTTTTACTTAATAGCCCACGATCTTCTTTGAGGATAGATAACCCTTTAATAGATTTCCTTACAGGATAGACATATACATGTCGGGCGGGGGTAACCATAATTGGAATTTAAACTTAATGAATCCAGGTAATTTAATTGACATAGACATATGATTCAATTGGATTAAACTGGGTATTTGTGTCTGACCATCGACAGATGCTTTCGCATAAATTCGTGTTCCAGGTTAGTAAACTGATTTATTACACAAACATAAAAATAATCACTTCATATTTTTAAAGATATTAGAAAGATTCACAACCCTAGATCTTTGAGTCTTTTATTTTCCTTAGTATTTTCTTTTGTCTTTTTATCTTTTTATTTATTTAGCAAATCTACAAAGCAAATCATTTCAAGCAATCAATTCCCTTCTCCCTCAATTAGATATTTGTAAATAAATAGTAACAACAATTAATAACAACAGTAGGAATTAAGTCCTCGTGGGATCGATATTTTTATACTACTTGAACTATATGTGCGCTTGTGTTATACGTGTGTGTTTACGCCGGTCAAAAACTGACCATATAGGCTGCAAATAATTAATCCAAATTATAATTTATATATTAAAATAATGGAGTCTAATCTAAATTATCATATTAAAATTTTCACCCTAAACTCCAACAAAAAGAGATTACCTAATCATGCTTTGAATAAAAACACACAAAATTTTATTACTGAAATAAAAAGAAAATACAAGAAAGCTTAATTAAACACACAAGATACTCTCTTCTAGGTTTTTCACAGAAAATACCCAAAAGAGAGCATGAATTTTACATCAAATTTGGCATGCTATTTATAGGCAAATAAAAAGGCTTCCACTAATTTGTCCACCAAACATGCCACCAAATCCTCCACTAAACATGCAAGCATGTTTGATGGAAGTTTGACAATTGTAAATTGTCATTTTCCATTTATTTATTTATTTTTTTGTTTTTTATAACGACTTTAATAATTACACATAACACACTTTGGATTTTTCATCAATTTCGATGTGAAAACTTCCGAAATCGAAATTCTCAAGAACATCAGAGTTGTAAATCTTTGAGTCTTCTTTCATCTGGAACTTGAATCACCTCAATTCGATATCAAAGTAAAAAGTTATGACCAAAATATGAAAATTACGTAAAGTTGAAATTTCTGAAATCGTACTCTGTTAGAACGTCATTTCAAGTTTCCAACCTCCAAAATCCAAATGTCAAGTCCATTGTTTGCCCTTCTTTGTTCCAAATTTCGTCCTAATTGATTTCATTGAGTCCCAATTTTATTTTATCTGTAAAATAAATCAAAACAAATCAAAACACTCACAAGACTTGAGAAACTTACAAAATATTAAGTAAAAATGCGGTAAATATTGATATATTTTCCGTTTGTCAATACATTGTAAGAATAGTTTATAGTAGTAATATTATCCCAATGTCGGACCACACCTATTGTCCGGTATTACTATGTGACTATTCTAAGTTCAGTGTCATTCTTGATATATATATATATATATATTAAACCAATATGTAATAAGAGATAATAACACAGTAATAAAATATAATGTACAATATATTATTCATATTGATGCTCAAAGCACCAACTCCAACAACAACATCCTATGAATTACACGAGTAAGATGTTATTAGACGCAAAGACTCTGTATAACATGGTTGAAAAAATGGTGATAGCGCTGGTGACCGCAAAAAAGAAATTACGACATTACTTTGAGTCTTACCCCATAATTATAGTGACTAATTACTCAATTAGACAAGTACTGTCAAAACCAGACTTATCAGAGAGACTCACCAAATGGGCGATCAAGCTAGGGATATATGATATCCTTTATGCCTCAAAACGTCCAAGAAATGACAGACAGTAACAGACTTCCTGGTTGAAATTCAAAGCTTCTAGCCAATCGAGAATGACCAACCGAAATTGCCCAATGAAGTTATTCAATAGACCATGTACTCTGATGGAGCTACGACAACAAAAGAGTCGAGATGGGAATCTTATTATGAAGTACTCAGAAAAGAAACTATCAGACTTTCAGATGCTATCACCATAACGAAGCATAATATAAAGCTTTGATGCATAGTCTGGAGTTAGCCATCAAACTTCGGGTGCATGTAATAAAGGTGAACCTTGACTCTGAACAAGTTTCAAGACATTTAAACAGAAGATTTGAAGTACATGACCCCATAATGCATGAATATGGCTAATGGGTTGGTAAAGAAAGCAACAACTATAGAATATATAACAACAGAAAAGATAGAATTTCCATCATTGAGGTGCAGAAACTGAGAATTTCAGAGAACGACACGTCAGAATCTCAAATTTTAGAACCAGAACTTGCAGACCCTATGTTGACATAACCAAACAGAGCATAACCTATAAAGTCAAAACCCGGGGATATGTTGATGATATAAGGGAGTTCCAGTACTTGGGTGGACCCTATCATAGATTATTTGGTAAATGGAACACCACATAAGGAGGAATCAGAAGCTCAAAAGTTCATACTTCATACTAAAGACAGTTTGGTACACCAAGAAAGAATGAGAAATATTCAGAAGATCGTTTGACATACCACTCCTACGATGCATCAGGGAAAGAGATTAGGATTACTTGCTGCAATATGTAAACTTTGGAGTACGCGACAATCATGCAGGTCGAAGAAGCTTGGCATATCGAATCCTTAACACGGGATACTATTGATTGTACCAGATGAAAGACACAAAAGATTTTGTAAATGGGTGCGAGAAATGTCAGAAATATGCACCTGCAATACACCAGCCCTCTGAAATGCTGAAATCAGTAGTCAGCCCTTGGCTTTTTGCTAGATGAGGAGTAGATATCATCGGGAAACTTCCAGTAACTAAATTGGAAACTAATTTGTTATGGTGGAAACAAATTACTTCACCAACTGGGTATAGGCCGAACCATACATAATGTAATTACTTTTATCTAGAAACATATAATCTGCAGATTTGGCATACCTAGAATCCTATTGATGGACAACGAAACTCAGTTTAAAAACCTAAGGGTCACCGAGTTATGTGAACAATACGAAATCAGGATAAAATTCTCACCAGTATGCTACCCACAGGTTAGCGGGATGGCTGAAACCACAAACAGGGTAATCGTTAACAACCTTAAACTTAACTTGGGTGACAAGAAAGACAGATGATTGGAGGAGCTACCAAAAGTAATGTGGGCATAAAAAACCACACGAAATGGAGCAACATGAGAAATGCCATTCTCTTTAATATACAGGTCTGAAGCCGTGATACCGATAAAAACAGGGTTAATTACATTGAAGACCCTTATTGTAGAGCATGAAATGGAAAATCAGGGGTAACAGATGAAGAATTTGGACCTAGTATAAGAAGCTAGAGAGTGCGCAAATCAAGAAAGTAGTGTACCATCAAAAGACCATATCATATTTCAACAAAAGAGTAAACATGAGGAGGTTCACAGTGGAAGAATGGGTACTTAGAATTATCCCGGGTGTTTAGCAATAAGCAAAGTTTTGAAAATAATAAGAATGATCGTTCGTGATCAATGAGGACCTTGAGAAATTAACCTACAAGCTCTTGAACATAGGAAACATGAAAGAAGTGTCAAAAACATGAAATGCTCATATGTTTAAGAAATACTATGTGTAAGGATGTTGTACTCTTTCTCCTATTCCAGTTTCATCCCAATCTAGGTTTTACATATAAGTTTTCCATGCATCACAATTTGAATAAAACACCATTTTATTATCTGATTGGCCTATTTAGTGTTTTTCTACTATTACTATTTTGATGTAGCCTTCAAAATGAGAGTATTCACAAAATGAGAAAAATAAAAGAGGTCAGACGCATGGTAGAAAATCTCATCGGTACCTAACAGCCCTAAGGGGGAATATGATGTACAGTGCAAACGATCGTCAGATCCTGAAAATTTAAAAGAAATGTTTGATGTATAATAGAAAAACTAATCATAGCATTAAAATCTAGAAAGACAGACATAATGTACGGAAGAAAAAACTCATCAAGATCTGATAATGAGATGCAAAACTCTAGAAAATAACCTAATGAGTAGCATAAAAGCCCATCAGAATCTGAAATACATAGATCTTCACAAGTACAAAAATCCTACAAAGATTTAGAAATTGATCATAATAATAACAAATTATTATATAATGCACTTGAAATACATATACATCTTTTCTTTACAAAGTACAAGTCTATCAGGACACAAAAGAACAAAAGAAACAATAGAGGCCTAAATATGTGTTTCTTCACCTCCTGAAAGTCAGATATTGGGCCAAAGAAACTTAACTCTAAAATCTCTTCTTCGAAATTTCCTTAGCATTGGCACGAGCTTTCCTTAACTAGAATTCAGCGGAAAAACGATGCCTCATCTGGAGAATCTTATCTTATACCTCATAATCCCAACAACACCAAGAGTACCAACCCTTACCACACCTTTGAGCATAACAACTCAAACCCCAGTCAAACTCGAGGGCAATGTAAGACTCTTCAGGATGATATACAATCGAAAGAGCCTCTTGATGAGTATTAAAAAGTATACATTTAATAAAAGAGAAACTAATCATTTTACACTTATAATTTCATTAATCCCCTTAATTTAGCACATTTATTAAATAATAATTATATTTATGTTTTATTGTGAATTTATTTATTGTGTAAGTAAAATACTGCTTCGAAAGCTCAACAGGAAAAATGGATATGAATTCTGAATTACAGGACTCAAAAAACCCAAAAAGAGCGTGACAACTAGATTCAAATAGGAGTTGGAAAACATTCACCGTGTTTAGATTGTCGACAAAATAAGCTTATGATGTATTTACCCACACATGTATTTTATTATTATTATTATTATTATTATTATTATTATTATATATTATTAATATATTTTTCAAGACCTACCAAGATTTTATATATAAAATATTTTTTATATATTATATTGGAGGTCCCACCAAGATTTTATATATATATGATATATATATATAATATTATAATATATTAATATATTATTAAAAAATACAAAATGATTACAATTTGATTTTAAAATGTATGCAACATGAAAAAATTGGTTTATCATATTGCATTTGTCCTCTATGCAATTTATGCAAATCAGTTGAAAGAATATGCTCAGCACCTCTTTCTCTCAGTCCGCTTCCTTCATGTTTTCTCTCTGAAAATTTGTAAATGGATCCAGCTCTTGTGTGTTTTATTTTTTAAGCTTTCTTGTAATTTCTTTTTCTTTCAGTAATAAAATTATAAGTAGTTAATTTCTTTTTATTGGGGTACAATGTTAAGTTTTTAATATGAAAATATAAATTAATCTCACTTATATTATAATATATAAATTGTAATATAATGATTAATACTTAATTTAAATATTGATTAATTATTGACAAATTTTGTTACCGCCTATATGGCTAATTTTATTTATTTGGCATAATTGAGTACATAAATGGACTTGTTATAAACAAAAATTATCACTGTCTTTATGGTTGGTTTTATATATTTTGACATAATTAATTCATGAAATAAATTAATTGAGTAATAATGACAATTTATATATTATAAAAAGTGAGATTTCTAAATTTGAAATTTTAAAAATGGATCTCATAACCTCAGTAATTTATTTTATTATAGCAATCCAATTTAAAATTTTTCAATCACTTCAAACAAATCAAGCATTTTTTTTTACTCAAATTGTTATTTTATTTTACTAAATCTATCCCTTTTGGATCGACTCCGGACTTACCGGGTTATTTTATTACATCGATATTCTTATACTTGAAAGTAAAGAACCACTTTGTGAGTGTGTCAAGTTTTTGGCGCCGTTGTCGGGGAATATAATTTAGTAGATAGAATAATAATTAAAATCCTTGTATTTTTTTCTTTTCTTTTCTTTTTATTTTTTATTTTATTTTGTATTTTATTTTGTTTATATTTTCTGTATCTCATCTTTTTTAATCACTTCATTTTTTATCATTTATTTTAACTTTATTTTTTCTTTCTTTCACTTGTTTATTATTTTTTTTCTTTTTATAAGTGTTGCATTTGCATATTTAAATTTTATCATATAGTCTGCATTTAGGTTGTATGAGATATTGATCTCGATCATCTAGCAGTAGATTAAATAGAGAGTCTTCATCACCTTCATCCTCAGTCAAAATTATCGAGAACCAAAATAAAAATCCTCCTGTCCGAGTTAGAAATCCAGTTGATCATGAAGAAAATTAGTCTCAATATGACGATCTTAATCATCTTAGGACACTCAGATAATTCATGAATTCTGCTAGGACATGATCACCATCTTGCATTGTTTTCCCACTAAATGCATCACGTTTCAATTTCAAACCAAGTGTCATCCAATTTTTACCCACATTCCACAATCTATAATCAGAAAATCCTCATCAGCACTAAAGGAAATTTGAAGAGGTATGTAACACTTGCACATGCCAAAATTACAGCATGAATATAATTCGACACAAATTTCTTCATTTTTCTTTAAAGGATAAAGCTAAAATTTGGCTGCAGACCCTTAGGCCAGGATTTATCAGAACATGTGATGATTTACAAGAACAGGTTTTTGAAGAAAAAAATTTCTCATTCACATGACAAACTCTTTTAAAAGGAGAATCACAACTTTCACACAAGATTCGGGGGAAACACTTTACGAATATTAGAGAGAGATTTAAAGAGATGTTAAATATTTTTCCACATCATGGGTTTGAAACATGGAGGCTGGTTGCCTACTTCTACGAGGGTTTAAGACCCCAAGGTAGATAAGTAATGTAAATGATGTATAATGGTGAATTTAGGGATAAAAAAACCCGAAGATGCACTAGATTACCTAGAACACCTAACAAGATTGCACAACAATGGGACAAAGTTGGCACTTATTAGTCGTCTGTAAAACCACAGTCATCTGGTAGAGGTATTTTTAACCTTAGGGAACACTATGACCTTTTTGCTAAATATGCATCTCTAGATAAAAAAAATTGAGGTATTAGAAATGAGGAATAATGATCATTTCAGGTCAATTCAAGAAGTCACATGTCAAATCTGTAATTCAAATGAACATGTCACACAAGTTTACCCAACCTTGCCAGCCCTGCAAGAATGTCTTCATGACCAAGTCGGTTCCATAAACACCTTAAAGAGACTAAATCCAAACCCATACTCCCAAACCTACGATTTTGGTTGGAGAAACCATCCAAAATTCAATTGGAGGAATGATAACCAAGGACAACCATCACAAAAACCTCCTTAGGTACACCAGAATTTCCAAAATTCCCAAAGTTACGCACCATATGTCCCACCACCTAAGAAAACCCTGAAGAGATTATAGCAACATCTTGTCTAGTATGAAGTTTCTTCATTCTTCAATCTCAAATTTGTGTTTGTGGCTCTTTGTTGTGTGTTTCCTCTCTTTTCTCTCCTCTCTTCTCTCTTCTCTCCCTTTAGGGTTTTGGATGAGTTTGGGTTTATATAGAGAAGTCCCGGATGCCTTATTTGCGTAAAAAATGAACTACGTAAAAACCCTGGAAAAACACTTCTGTGTCGCGACGCGTGGCCAATTTTCTGGTTTCTCTGATTCTGCGATTCAGCTATTCCCATGTGCTTCTGATGCGTCCGCAAGGTCCCGAAACATGTGTAATTGATCCAATCTTCATATTCCATTGCTCCCTAATAATAAGACACAAAATAAACTATAATTAAGATTAAATACATGATAATCAAGATGAATTAGTGATGTTCAAAGTACATTTTCATGCACTTATCACAACCCCTAACCAACTTATTGCTAGTCCATAGTAATTCAAGCGCAAAAAGAAAATAAGAACTAAACTAAATTAAAAAAAAATAAAAATTATCTATGCCACTTTCATAGGGATCACGATTGCATTTAGTATATACAAAAAGCCTTTAAACCCCTAAATTGCCCTAGTGGACGAGTTATAGTCTCGTGAGGACTTACAGCGACGACACCCACAAACGTCATTCAAAATACATGTAAAAATAATAAAATAAAATAGTCTCAATAGTTACACATATTATTGTACTCAAAGAATGCCTAATAATGAAATCGGAGAACTTTCAAAGTATTCAACGTAACTCAAATCCAAGTCTTTGAATAAATCATCTAAGCCAGACTCACATTGTGTTGTGTGTAAAGGCTCATTCACAGCTTGATTCCTAAGTAAGCCAACTCAATTATTTCGTTTAAAAATTGGGATCTGATGGGTCAAACCAACCTAAATATCTCAAATGCTCTGTAATTGCCTTTATGTGTTGGACAATTATGACCCATAGCGTCACTATTTATAAAAGACATTATGGTTTTAGTACAAATTAACTATGTGACAATGGAAATTGCATTTTATCATTTTGTAATCTGATTACTTGAATATAAATGATAAAAGTCCTTATGATTAGTTCCGGATTAATAAAATATGAGACAGTATCAATCCACAACGATTTAATCATTAAATATCCCTAGTCGTAGTATTATCGAGACTGGACATCGATAATGCAGAATAGACTAGTATTGCACTTGTGCGTGTTGTGGAAGTGTAACAACATAGTTCTCATATATTTAAGTATTGGATACTTATGCAAGTGTGATAGGAGGTTGTGTTTGCCGATAGTACGAAAACAGCTTCGCTCTGGATAGACCCCTCGGAATCCCATTGGTAGTATGGCTATGTGTCTATGGGAATCCGAATCACGGTAGGTGTATTTGGTATTAACCTGAGACTTGCATCGCTAGTACTTGCGACAATCAATACGCTTTGGTTTTGGTCGTCCGGGACTTTAACAGGTTCTGTGTAGGCCTCTTCTGGGTTTATTGAGAATCGTAGTGTATTGGGTGTGATGTCAAGAAGGAAGTATCACTTCAGTCATATGGAGATGATGATCACACAGGGATACAGAACTAGTAGTCTAATGTGTTGCAACCATCGGGATAATATGACAAGGTCATGATTATCTGATTAAAGAGACTAATTGTTTGTGATCCGATATATGCTTCGTACGGGGTATACTCTATTCCAGCCTCAGGTCTTACATCTAACATCAGATACTGGATCGCAATACGCAATACTACGTATACTACGCTTGACATAGATTATATATTCCTTTAAGAATATGACCGGTGCAAACACACGTGTATAACGCAAGCGCACGTATCGTTCAAGTAGTATAAAAATATCGATCCCACGACGACTTAATTCCTACTATTGTTATTAATTATTGAATCTATTTATTTACAGGTATCTAATTATAGGGAGAATGGAATTGATTGCTTTTGGTTGGTTGAATGTGGATTTACCAAATAAAATAAAAATAAACTCAAAAGAAAATACTAAGGAAAATAAATAAAAGACTCAAAAGATCTAGGGTCGTGACTCCACACAATATTATCCTCAGTTTCTTATTTATGTGTAGTAAATTAATTTGCTAACCTGGAACACGATGATATGCAAAAGCCTCTTCTAATGGTCAAACGCAAATACCCAGTATAACCCAATTGAACCATATTCCTATGTCAACCAAATTACCTGAATTTATTAAGATCAAGTTCCAATTATGGCTACCCACGCCCGACAGGTATATTCCTATCCAGTAAGGAAATCTATTAAAGGGTTATCTATCCTCAAGGAAGATCGTGAGCTATTGAATCTAAGGGTGAAACCCAAAATCCTTATGTCTAGTTCATTTTAAGTTTACCACATCAATTTTATTGGTGATCAGAAAACAAGAAGCATTAAGCTTAAGACTCAATAAACAAACTAAAGAATTGCCCATAAAAAGAAAATCAATTATTAAGTGTGTGAATATTGTGTTTCATCACTTCCCTAAAAATAAAATAATGCGGTAAGAGGATCCATATTTAATATTTCTTATCTAGAAATCTCACTTACTATAATATATAAATTATTTTATGTTCTGCTTTCTCATGAATTAATAATGTTCAACAATTAAAACCAGCCATATAGGCGGTAATCCATTTAGTCCAATTACACCAGCCATATAGGTGGTAATTATCTATCACATAAAGACCAGTCATATAGGCGGTAAAGTAATTTATATTTAACCCGATCATATAGGCGGTAATAAAGTATAACATTAATTAATCCGGTCAAATTATAATTTATCAATTATAATTAAGTGAGATTTACTGAGATAATTATATGAAATATTTCACCTTTACCCAAACGGAAATTTAACTACAAAACATAAAAGTAAAAAAAATGTTGTAATAAAAACTAAAAATAAAAATACATTATTTAAATATTATTAATAAATTACAAACATAGATGCTTCCTATAAAATCAGGGAAAAACTCCCAAGGAAAGCACACCAAATGAAGTGGTGGAGGCCTCAATTTATAGGCAATTTCTGGGTCTAGCGTCGCGACGCTAAACGTCTTGGCGTAGCGATGCCAGGACGCATCTTTTGTCCACGCGGGTTGATCACGCGTGTTTCGTCGGCAGAATCAGGTGGTGACACGTGTCACACGGCAACGCGGCGTAATCAAGAAGCGACACGTGACGGCATATGAATGGCTGGAATTTCGGTCCAATGACAAAGCGACACGTGGCATAATGTTACTCACCGATGATTAGGTCCAATGAGAGCTCGACATGTGGCACACGCTTGCTTTGGTCCAATGAGATTTCGACACGTGGCGTCCGGCGTATTTTAGCAGATCTTCTGTGATGATGACATGTGGCACGACGCACGTTAGCAAGTCCAATTTCTCAGATTCTGACACGTGTCCCTAGGTGCACATTAGTATTTCCAGTGCACGTTAGGCGTCGCGACGCTGGTAAAATTACAAAAATGCCCTTTTTCATTTTTTCTATATTTTGGCCTTAAATTGCTTCCAATGCTTTCCAAACTTTATTTATCTGTAAAATAGCACAAAACACATCAAAACGTTCACAAAACCCGAGAAACTATACAAAATATTAGGTAAAATGAGTGGTTAATAATGATATAAATACCACTCATCACACCCCAAAACCTAACATTTTGCTAGTCCTTGAGCAAAACACAAAATAAAATATCACAAAAATAAAATTTACTAAGCCACTTTCGTATGGATCACGGTTGCATTTAGCGTATGTAACAAGCCTTTAAACCCCTACGTGTCCCTAGTGGACGAGTTGTAATCTCGTGAGGGCTTACAGCAATGATACCCACAAATATTTTACAAAAGTAAAAAGCAAGTAAAACTAATGCTGACAAAAGCAAAAAAAAAAAGACAAGATAATAAATATATAAACAGCGTCCTCATAGAATGTCTAGTATCTAAAATCCTTTCTTTTGAACAACATAACTAAATCAGACTCAAGGTGTGTGTGTGAATAATTATGCAAACAGCTTCGATTTTTAGTTGTCAACACGATGATTTCGTCTCAACTTTCAGTAGTAATGGGTCAAACCAATCTGAGTATCTAAAATTGTTCTATCTAACTGTAGGCATTGCATTTTTGCATGTGAAACCCGATGATGAGTCTCATTTGGAGGCACTACCTTTTGAGTCATGAAAACCGTGGGAAACGGATATCGGAAGGGGAAATTCAGAATAAACAAGGTTCACTGTTTTCGTTCGTGCTGCGTTCGTGTATGCGTTCGAACGGAAAACAGATTGCGGGCGTTCGTGTCACGTTCGAGGAGGCGTTCGAACGGTGTCGGTAATTCTGGTTTTGCTGCTAGCCTCACACCCCAGCCCATTTAGCTCCCCAAAGCCCATAAAACACATCCCAAATTAAATAAATGAATATTAATTAAAACATTAACTAATAAGATATTAAAATAATTAATCAAATAATAAATAAAGCATTTACCAAACTTAAACTAAAATCATACCTAATTTGAATATATCACATACCAAATTAAAAGAGACATTAAATAAACATATACCTAAATTAAACAAATTAAATATGTTATATACCTAAATTAAAAAGATAATACACCTAATTAAAATCAATCTTAACCAATTAAACAAATATCATGCCTAAATAATACAAATCAAATATTTGACTTCCCAATCTAACAAATTAAATGCCTGATTAACACCAATCAAATATTCAACCTTCCTAATTCACCAATTTTGTCCCCCCAATCAATCAAATCCTTTCCTTGTTTAAAACCAAATCATATCCTAATTAAATGCACAAAATCCCTTCCCTTGTCAACCTTAACCCTTCTCTATATAAACCACTCTTCACCAAACCTTTTAGCTTCTTGGAGACACACAACCTAAGACAACCTAAGACAACCTAAGACACAACCTAAGACACAACCGAAGACACCCAAGAAAATCAAAAAAAAAAAAGAAACCAAAACAGAAAACAGAAATACAGAGAAAACAACAGCAAAATAGAGTTAAAATAGTGGCTTGAGCAGCGAACAGCAAGGGGAAACGCAAACCAGTGAACCAGAAAAGTTGCGGAGCTTTATCCCTTCCGATCTCCGCGAAACGCAAGTCCGAGGACAATCAAAAGGTTAGACCTGAGGGTATTTTTCACACTTATTTCTATTTAATTTCTGTTCATTTATCTTGATTATATTTTTTGTATTTGTGGTATTTGTTGTATGTACGATGTTTGTTGTGGATTTTGGATGAAAGTCATGCCGCCTCTTGTGGTATATCAGATGGAAACCCGGACGTAAATTTCATAGCCGATTCCGAATGGACGGTAGTATGATCTGTACTCGGGCCACAACTCCACGTATCACTTGAGTAAACGGCATGTTCATTTGTTTAATTTTGAGTTGTTTAATTATTCCGCCATTTAATTTTCTGCATGATATTTATTTATGTAATGATGAGAAAAGCGCATGGGCTTAGTAAGTGCGATGAAAGGTCCTCTAATTGAAGAGGTTAAAATCCTTTACCACGATGCTTCGCCGCGCCAAGTATCTTTGTGTTTACTTCTGTCTTTATTTTATGCATATTATATGTTCATTGCGCATGGGCTTAGTAAGTCGGATTAAAGGCACTCCGCTTCACGGGGATAAGATCCTTATCACGATGCTTCGCCGCGCTGGATGACGTATATTCGATTGGACGTGAGATGTGTTCAATCGGATATACAAAGTCCGATAACTCGCCTTTGTCATTATGCCTCTACTTTTATTATATGTTCATTGCGCATGGGCTTAGTAAGTCGGATTAAAGGCACTCCGCTTCACGGGGATAAGATCCTTACCGCGATACTTCGCTGCGCCCCTTTAGCTTTCATGTATCGCGTCCCATTTCATGCATCAGGTCTGTTCCTGTTCGAACGCGTTCACAAACGTAACTCGAACGCGCATACATTTTTGCCTTATCATGCATCAGGTCTCATTTCCGTTCGAACGCGTTAACAAACGCCATAAGAACGTGAGCATTCTGTTTCATTTTCGTTCGAACGCGTTCACAAACGCCATACGAACGTGAGCATTCTGTTTCATTTCCGTTCGAACGCGTGCACGAACGCTCCACGAACGTAAGCATTTCATGCATCAGGTCTATCCCCGTTCGAACGCGTTTACGAACGCAACTCGAACGCGTATACATTTTGCCTTATCATGCATCAGGTCTCACATCCGTTCGAACGCGTTCACGAACGCTACACGAACGTGAGCATTCTGTCTCAGTTTCGTTCGAACGCGTTTACGAACGCTACACGAACGCGAACACACTGAACTGAGACATACTCATCACATGCCATGTATAATTGTTTCTTAAGTGATTTTTTTGATGAAACCACACATAGTCGTTCTTATCTTTGTGCACATAATAATGAAAAGCATGTTTATTCCCTATGATTGCATTATCTACTTTAGTCTTGGCTTAATGTATCACGATTTATGCATCCGTGTTGTCGTCATTTTGATTATATGCTAATGTTACCATGACTGTTAGTGTTTATGATTACATGAATGATTGAGTTCTTGTGAAGTTATGTGCTTGTTATTGTAAAAGTCTACCTTTAAGCATGTGAATTTGGCAATAAGATTTGATTTCATATATGTTAGTTGTTACTTTCAAGCATGCGAATTTAGGATTGTGGTGCACTTGGAAATATATGTCATAGGCTTGGTTGGATTATTGCATAAATCTTTACATTACAAGTGGCATAAGTAAGGGACCATTCCGAACCCAATGGTTTGAGGTCTTCCCTTGCGAGGGGTGAGTGCGGCCTTAAATCTTTGTCCCGGTTCACACCGGGTGGCGACTCCATCATTCTCCGGTTTAGTCCCCCGTGGCTACTCCGTACTCCCAACTAGGCCCCCGAGCCTAGAACAGCATGCGTCGTCCAGTTTCTGTGTGTCACCACAGTTCTGGCGACTCCACTGGGGATAGAGAATTGGCCCCGAAATAATGCCTTGTAATGTATAGATTTATGCTTTAATTAACCGTGTCTACAAATGTGCGAAATGGGGGTTGTGATAAAAGACATTTTTTAGGCTTGTTAATGATTTGGTGTCTTCCCTCACTCACTACCTTTCGAGGAAAAGCTGTGAAGGCACCTAAATGATCATTACCATTAGCTTGTTGTGACATACTAATTTGGAGGATTTGTTGCTTATTCCTGACACCAAGCGATAAGAGCCTAAGAGGCTTGGGTATTTAAGTGAGCCTCGCTCCACCTTCCCTCTGGGGAATCTGCAACAAGGAATCCATTTGACAGTTAGTCACACACCATGACTTGTTGGCACGTACCGTAAGGTATAAAAAAAGCGCGCTTACTTGGTCGCTCGGACCCTTGAGTGGGGAGACCTAGTTGTAGGCAATCCTTCGCCGGCAAGAGTCTTTGTCCATGCTCCCACGAACCCATGCGTAGACCGGGTTGTATAGCCTATAACAAGTATTTCCTTGTGCTTTAGGACCATTATCATTTCGATGAACTGGACTCTTTGTCAAAAATGCGAACTTGCTGGGCCATTTAAACTGGGGCAGGTTCGTATCTTATGACAATTAGGCCCAGAACTTCTGAAATGATGATGGGCCACACGGTAGAATTTACCTTTTTATGTTTATAATATCTTCCTTGTATGCTTATGTTTGGGAACATTGCTGTTTGAATCCATTTGGATCTTTTGTCATGAGATATGGGCTTGTTGGGCCATTTAAACTGGGACAAGAACGTATCTTATGACTATTGGGCCAAAGGCTTCTAAATAACAATGGGCCGTTTTATGATTGTGTTCGGGATATTATCATTTGGATTTGGTTGGGCTCCTTGCCATAAGACATGAATTCGTTGGGCCATTTAAACTGGGACGGATTCACTATTATGACAGTTAGCCCAAAAGCTTCTAAAATGATAATGGGCCGATTTGTTTGAGGATTTTATTTTAATATGTATATGCTTCTTGTGCACCTCATGCATACATACGCCTTGTTAACACCCTCTGTGTCTTAAAAGACACGATAGATACCGTTTGGGTTAGGGAGAAAACCAGACTCACTAAGAGAACAGTTGGAACCATGAGTGGATCAGATAATGAAGTGTCCCGAATGGATCAGTTGGAAAACAGTCTCACAAAGATTACTGAACAGCTGCAAGCCTTGACTACTGCTGTGGCTGGTATGGCTGTGCCCCATGCTGGGGGAAATTCTGAAAATATGAGGCAAGAGGAATCTCCGAACAGATTGGGGGATGATACCCCCGCTTTTGATGATTGATGGCAGATTATGCAGCGGGCCGAGTGTCCGGGTCTCAGCAGAGTTACAGAAACTCCGGGATCAGGTTGAGTCAGTCACCCCAAATGAGGGGTAAGAATGAGGATCTGCTGGATTATGACACGCTGACTTTCGAGGACAGTTGCCGGCACAGTTCAAGATGCCTGATATGGCTAAATTTAACGGGAATGGGGATCCGAGGGTGCATCTCCGACAGTTTGTATCAGTCATGAGTTCGGTTGGCCTGTCTCAGCGCCAAGTGCAGAAAATGTTTGGAATGTCGCTCGAGGGAGCTCCCGTGGTATGGTACCACAGTTTGGAGAAGAAAGTGAAGGAAGATTGGAGGGAGTTGGCTGATGCTTTCCTGAAGCAGTATGTCACTGACCTAGAGATCGATCTGTCACTCCGCGATCTGGAGAATGTTAAGCAGAAATTGGAGGAGAGTTTTAAGGAGTATGTGGACCGATGGAGGGGTCAGTTGTTGAAAATGCAGACTAGGCCTCGGAGAAAGACCAGATCAAAATGATCATCAAGGGCACAAGCCCTCCCTCTCTATGGGAAGCTGAGGAGGATGACCTCCATGATTACTGACTTTCGGCAGTTGAGGGAAACTGTCATGGATATTGAGGAAGAAGAGGCCGAGAATAGAAAATTCTATGTTTGAACAGGAGGCCTATTGGGGGTACATCGGGAGCAAAGCCCGTTTCTGCTGAGGTTGCCGCTATCCGGGAACCGACAGTTTTCCAACTTGAGGAGGCCCCTGTCCAAGGCTAGAGAAACTGAAAAGGCAAGGGCTCTTAAAACCCTTGGAAGCCAAACCTATCCCAAACCCACCACCACCACATTTCAATCTCAGCCTTTACTGTCACTTTCACCAACAAAAGGGCCATGACACTGACAATTGCGCCCGACTCCGCCATGAGATCCAAGACCTGATAGACTCCAAGAAAATACCTGACCCAGAAACAGAACAGCCTGACACACACAGAAACCCCTTACCCAATTACCGCCCGTACCACCACCAACCTATATGATCAATTCTGGCCTCCCAGAAGACCTTGTCCTAAAATCCTTCCACCCCCCAACCTTTTGCTTTGGAATCTGGGATAGTAGTAGTGAAGATGAGACGGAGCATGGGAAAAGCTTTTGGCTTGATTTCTCTAGCAGTGATGAGGAAGAAGTAAGGGGATGACGCGTAGCGGTCGCTTTTACAATGATACGGCAGAAAAGGGCAAGGAAAGTTTGACAGATGGTAGGGAAGTGGTTGAGACTGCAGAAAATACTGAGGGGGACATAGTGCTGAAGCAATTGAGGAAGACTAGAGCGCAAGTGAGTATTTGGGAACTGTTATGTGCATCCCGAGAGCATAGACAGGCCATGGTTGAGGCCTTGAGCAAAATTGTGGGTACAGAAGATGCCAACCCTGCAATGTTTGTTGGGTCAGTTCAGAAAGAAGCTTTGCAGATATCCTTTTCTGAGGATGAACTTTCGCGGAGGGGAAAATCATAATAGGCCTTATTTATCAGGGCCGAAGTGAGGGGCAAGAAAACTTCATGTGTGATGGTGGATGACGGTTCGTCCATCAATGTGTGCCCGCTGAAAATTCTGGCGAGATTGGGTATGAAAGCAACAGACTTGGACCCCTCCAGTATGACTATTAAGGCTTATGATGATAGCAAAAGGGGAGTTGAGGGTACCTTTGTGGCTATGGTCAAGGTGGGACCGATTGAAGATGAGGTTGAGTTCACAGTGTTAGACATCCCAGCCACTTTTGCCTTATTGTTGGAAGACCTTGGTTCACAAACTTGGGGGCGTCCCTTCCACTTTGCATCAGATGATCAAGTTCCCGTATGAGGGAGAAGTTGTTACCATCCGGGCTGAGTTAGACAATGCCGTGGCTGCCTTGGAGATACAACCTTTCACGAGGTTTCAAGTGTCAGCTACTTTTGAGGAGTGGGTGGATCCTAGGGTGGCCAAGATTATGGAGAAAATGAAGTTTGAACCGGGTGAAGGTTCGAAATTGCCAGATTTCAGAGGACAAACCCACTCGGAGAGGTTTGGGGTATAAGTCTGATGAAGAAAAGCCAAGGGTCAAGAAAAGGGCCTGAAACTGATGGAATGTTTTGTGAAAGCTTCAGGGTATCAAGGGAGCCTGAACCTGTGGAAGTCAATGGAATGTGTGGTACCGGATTTGAGATCTTCCAGGATTTGTTGGGTGAGAAACCGCTGGTTAAAGAAGCTGTGGAAGCAGAGAATTGGGAAGAAGAATTGATGAAGTTGGAAAGCCTGACTCTGGGAGAAAACGAAAAGCCTGAGAAGGACCCGGTTGTAGAGGAAGAAATGTCTATGAGTGATGAGACATTTACCTTCCTGATTTGTTTGAATGTACTTCCGCATTATCCATAATAAAAGACATCTCTTTTGCTTACTTGCCTGAGTCATTTCCTTTTACTGCACGAATCAAGCATATTTGATATCAGCTCGGCCAAAACAAATGCATTTAACCTTGGTACACCTGAGAATCCCAAGGAAATTCTGATTGCAAGTGAACGTACCGCTGAAGAACGGGAGAAACTAGAAGAAGTATTGATCAGATACGCCAAAGTGTTTGCTTGGTCTATGAGGACATGCCTGGGGTAGACAGAAGCATTGCCAAACACGCAATTCCAACTTATCCGAATATGAGGCCCGTGAAACAAAGCTTCGACGGATGAGACCAGAATGGGCTGAGAAGTCAGAGAAGAAGTTAAGAAGCAGATAGATGTGGGGTTCCTAGAAGTAGTGAAGTATCCCGAGTGGTTGGCCAACATTGTACCAGTGCCGAAGGAAAGACGGAAAAGTCAGAATGTGTGTGGATTACAGAGATCTCAACAAGGCTTGCCCGAAAGATGATTTTCCATTACCGCACATTAGATGTTCTGGTTGATAGTGCGGCTTTGTCTGCTATGTACTCATTCGCGGATGGATGGGTTTTCGGGGTATAATCAAGTCCATGGCAGAGGAAGATAAGCACAAGACTGCTTTGTCACCGAGTGGCGGTACTTATTGCTACAAGGTGATGCCATTTGGGCTTAAGGAACGGGGGGGCCACCTATCAGCGGATGGCCACCACACTTTTCCACGATTGATGCACAAAGAAATTGAGGTGTATGTGGATGACATGATGGTGAAATCAGAGACAAGAGTTGGGCACATTGAAGCACTGGAGAGGTTCCTTCAGAGAGTTTTACAAATACAACTTGCGGCTGAATCCCAAGCAATGTGTGTTTGGGGTAACATCAGGGAATTGCTTGGTCATACAGTGGGGGGGCATGGGCGTAAATAGAGGTAGATTCTGAGACAAATCAAGGCAATTCTGAAAATGCCTACACCGAAGACAGAAAAAGAAGTCAGAGCATTCTTGGGAAAGATTCAGTACATCAGCGGTTCATCGCAAAGTTGACATCAGTATGTGAAGCCTATCTTCAAACTGTTGAGAAAGGATCAGCCAGTGAGATGGAATGAACAGTGTCAGACAGCCTTCGACAGAATCAGAGAGTACTTGGTAAAGCCTCCTGTATTGAAACCTCCAAGACCGGGCAAGCCCTTAATATTGTATTTGGCTATCGAATCAGAAGCACTGGGGGCGATGATGGTACAGGCAGATGAGACAGGAGTGTGAACATGCAGTCTATTATCTAAGTAAGAAGATGCTCCCGTATGAGGCTCTGTATCAAGAGGTAGAGAAAGATTGTTTGGCGGGTTTAGTATGGGCTTCCAGAAAGTTGCGGGCATTATTTCCAGTCCTACAAGATCCAAGTAGTGGCGAAGGAGAACCCTTTGAAAGTATCTTGGCATTCTAGTGCCGTCACTAGTGGGAAAGTGGCAGATGGTTAGTATTGCTTGGGAGGAGTTTGACATTGATTACCTTACCTCCAAGGTAATCAAAGGGCGAGCAGTGGCAGAATTCCTAGCACTACAAAGCCTATCGAGGGGGATCAGTTTAAGTTGAATTCCCAGATGAAGAAGTCAGTGCTATAGCAGTTCAAGGATGGAAGTGTACTTCGACGGAGCAGTTAATTACAAGGAGCCGGATTTGGAATTGTGATAGTGACCCCGGGAGGAAGAAGAAACTTTGCCCATGGCTAAGAGGTTGACATTCAGAGTAACAAACAACATGGCCGAATATGAAGCATGTGTTTTGGGTTGACTGCGTTGTAGCCTTGAAGGCCGAAATGTGGAGGTCTACGGAGATTCGTGCTGGTAATTCGTCAGTTACGAGGGAATGGGAATTAAAAGAAGAACGGTTGAAGCCATATCTCTTCCACTCAGAGAGTTGGCACAGGCCATCCCCAATTGTAAGTTTCAGCACTTGCCGCGAGAAGAGAATCAGATGGCAGATGCACTGGCCACACTAGCAGCTACTTGGAAAGAAAAAGAAAAAGTAGACAAAGTAGTGATGAGACCGTGGGTATGACTACAGCAAACAGGCCGATTTATGAGACAGGGAAAGTTCTGGGAGTGGAAATTGACGACGGTAAACCTTGGTACCATGACATCCAGAGGGATCTAGAACACGGGAATTCAGAAGGGGGCAGGCAGAAAAGATAGATGGCCATTCAGAAGTTGGCCTCTCAGTATGTGATCTTGAAAAAGAGAACTGTACAAAAGGCAAGCTAACGGCATTCAGTTGAAATGTTTGAGAAAAGAAGAGGCTCAGAAAGTGATGGAAGAGGTACATGCCGGGGTATGTGGTCCGCACATGAATGGGTTGAACTTTGTCCCGCAAGATAGTGAGACAAGGGTTTTATTGGTCGACTATGGAGGCAGACTGCGGCAAGGATGGTAAGGCACTGTCACGACTGTCAAGTACATGGTAATCTGAGTCATCTGCCACATACAGAGTTGCACGGGCTGTCGAGCCATGGCCGTTCTCAGCATGGGGGATCGACATGATCGGGGAAATCCG
This sequence comes from Zanthoxylum bungeanum, assembly GCA_019454045.1. Lineage (NCBI taxonomy): Eukaryota > Viridiplantae > Streptophyta > Magnoliopsida > Sapindales > Rutaceae > Zanthoxylum > Zanthoxylum bungeanum. The sequence continues at coordinate 41,366 of SKCR01015711.1, forward strand.
ACCAATGCATCTCTAATGGGCATCGCTTCATAGTAGTGGCAGTGGATTACTTCTCAAAAGTGGGTAGAAGCTGAGTCATTCCGGAACGTTACAGCAAGCAGATGGCCAAGTTCATAGCACGGGAACCTCATCTGTCGGTATGGTATGCCGCATAATAGTGACGGACAACGGGGTCCAGTTTCAAGGAGAGACGAAAGCAATGTTACAGAGGTACGGGATAGGCCCATCATAAGTCATCACCTTATAGGCCACAGGCGAATGGGGCAGTTGAGGGCAGCCAACAAGACTGTAAAGACAATTCTGGCTAAGATGACAGAGAGAACTGCAGGGGATTGGGCTGAGAAACTACCATATGCCTTGTGGGTGGTACAGAACGTCAGTCAGAACAGCAACGGGTGCAACGCCTTATTCCTTGGTGTACGGGATGGAAGCGGGTACTACCAGTGGAAGTGGAAATACATCTATGAGAGTACTAGCAGAGAGGCAGAGTTACCTGAGTCAAAATGGGCTGCACAGAGATTTGATCAGTTAGCACTGTTAGATGAGAAGGGATGAAGGTCTTTACATCACATGCAGTTGTACAGAAGAGACTAGCCTGGGCCTTCAACAAGAAAGTACGTCCCAAAAATCAGAAAGGGTGATTTGGTACTACTTAAGCAGTCGAGGGCCGTCGACGACAGATCCAAGAGGGAAATTCCATTAGCGAGGGAAACCTCAGCCAACTGGGAGGACCTTACGTCGTCAGAAAGTCATGGGAAATGGAGCATTGAATGCAGTTGTCAGACCTCGAGGGAGGGAAATGAATTACAGAACCCATCAATGTTGACAAGGCTGAAGCTTATACTTTGCTTGAGAAGACTTGGCGCCAGTGAAGACCTAACCCAACGGAATAAGAAAACTTCTGCTACATGCTACACGTCACCTATATTGCATATTTTTGTGTTTGTTCTGTTTCTGTGTAAACAGTGTTGCAAGACGGGAAAGAGCGAGCAGTAAGCCTCACATCATATCAGCTTGGGGGGCAGCCCATATCGGCTGAGGAGCGAGGCTCCACATCACTATATCAGCTTGGGGGGCGAAGCCCATATCGGCTGAGGAGCGAGGCTCCACTTCATTATATCAGCTTGGGGGCGAAGCCCCATATCGGCTGAGGAGCGAGGCTCAATCACTATATCAGCTTGGGGGCGAAGCCCATATCGGCTGAGGAGCGAGGCTCCACTTCATTATATCAGTTTGGGGGCGAAGCCCATATCGGCTGAGGAGCGAGGCTCCAATCATTATATCAGCTTGGGGGCGAAGCCCATATCGGCTGAGGAGCGAGGCTCCACATCATTATATCAGCTTGGGGGCGAAGCCCATATCGGCTGAGGAGCGAGGCTCCACATCATTTCCTTTTTTCAGGCGAAGTCCACATCATCAGAAGTAACAAGGTGCGTCTCAAGATCGAGATCCATTGCAGTATCAGCTTAGCTCGAGACAGCTAGCTAGCC